>JAMZAV010010269.1:0-23392 GCA_024449915.1 Sweltsa coloradensis
TTCCCAAAATCCACGCAGAATTCAAATTTAACGAAAATGAGAAAGATAAAATTATAGTAAGGAACCGGTTTCGAACCGTGATCCGGCGTGGGTGGATCCGGTTCCGATTTTTTCGACCCGAAGTCATCCCTAGTCACAGTGCATTGTGGCAGAGTGGTAGCGCGTCCGAATTCTATGCGAGAGGTCGGCGGTTCAAATTTTCGTTTGGTCGTTTTTTTTTTACCATTCTATTTGGGTCCATGTTTTTTCTACAAATGATTTCACTACATTCGTCCCCGTCGCAAACACAATTCTAGATGATAAAAGCGTTTAAAAAAGTGCTGCGCCGCGCTAGTTCTAAGATAGCCTACAATCGATAAGAGCGCACCCGAAATCCTTTCCGTTAAAAACGAGTTTAGATTTAAAATAGCAACTTTACAGGTTTGGTAAGTAGAGTATTTTATTAAAAAACGAGTTAAGATTTAAAATAGCATGTTAAAGGTTTGGTAAGTAGAGTATTTTATTGAAAAGGTTGTTTGGCCTACTAAGTAAATGTCAATAAACATGGCGCGCCGCAACAGTGAAATGGTAGTGTTTTGTGTTCAATCTTTATTAATTAAAACATAATTCGTATATTTTTCAGAGTGGTTATTATTGAATTAACGTAATTTTCCACCATTTTTACTTCCCGTTCCTACGGTTAAATTAGCAGGCCTAATTTTTCCGTACCCACAGTTCGAGTACCTTCGGTGATTTCCGCCGATGTTCGTTCATGCTACGGACGAATTGAGAAACGTAATTTTCCCGTAGCTACGGTCGAATAGCCTCAGCGTTTAAATTTAACCTTGGACACACCCCGCGCACGTCGGTGAAAATAGCAAAAAAAACATTCTTGAAAGCACCTTCAGGTTATTCATTTCACGTCGGTGCAAATAGAATATTTAATGTTGGACACACCCGCGCATGCGCAGAACATGGGTGAAAATAGCATAAAACCTCCTCGGCTCACCTCAGTGGGTGCAAATATCCACAGCCCTAGCTTAGAGCTGCCTAGCCCCTACCCTGGGCTCGTGACTCAGGCTTTGGTTTGAAACCCAAAGGCTGTGGAGTTGTGTAGGCCTAGGCCCTAGCCCTAGAATTTGGCCCAGAGCATAGGACTAGGCCTACATGGATGGCTCTGATGAATATAAAAGAAAAGAGGCAAAGTCCATCTCGCAAACATAGGCCTAGCCTAAAGCATCATTCACAATCAGTTCTAAGTCGTAAGGCGCAAGGTCTAAGGCGTAAGTCGTAAGAAATGCTAGGCGTTTACAACAACCATAGCCATTTTTCATTGCTCCTGTGTATTGCGCATGCGCGTACAGTCAGCTGTGGAGTTTCCTTGTTCGTGATTGGCTCGTCGTAAGAAACCGTCGTATGAATGGGATTTTGGGCAATTCGTTACGACATAACCATACGCATTGCGACTTGGGACGTGTTGTGAACGTTCTGATTGAAATACATACTCGGCAATACAAATTATTACCCTTAGGCCTTGCGCCTTACGACTTAGAACTGATTGTGAATGATGCTTTAGTAGGGATCAGAAAGCGATTCCACTAAACGTTTACGGTAATTATGCCATTTAGGGGAGATTGGGTAATTAGGAACAAATTTGTGTAAGTTGACCTATGATCTCAATTTACATATAACTAGAAAAACATATTATAAATGTTTTAGTGGTATCAGATAGGCCTACATTGAAACATTGGCTTTCTTAATAAAATTAAATATTTTGCATTCATGTGTTATTTTAGATGCAATGATTTTTTTTCTACACGCGCATATTGTTCCTTATTACCCCAACATTTTGGGGCAATAAGGAACAAGCATTATAAGAAGCAAGGTAGGTGCATTAAAATACATGGGGCAATAGGAAACATAGACCGTATTTGTAGTATAATTAAGTAGCAAAAGAATTCATCTTGATATCTTGCTTATTGACAAAGTTAGAACAGATGCAAATTGTAGTATTTTTTTTGATAGCTAGAAACATGACATTACGGTTTTTTTTTAAACTGTAATTTTTGTCTTAAAACTACATAAAGCTTCTCATAGCATGATATTAATATTTAAAAAAAGTATTTGTATCATGAAAAATTACAAATATAGAAATTGTTATGCATGAATTACTGTTTAATAGGAAAAATATACACTTTTTAAGTGGGGGCAAATAAGGAAACTTCCCTCACATTTAATTTATTAACCCAGATTTTCATCAGGGCCTACTTGTTGTGTTTTAAACTTTTCCCAAAATGATTGAATTAGTTTGGATCTGGTTCTAAATTAAATTTAGTGATCCCAATGAGCTTAATTGGGCCTAGGAAAAGATTTGCCTCTTGAATGATGTCAAAGTCATCCCTCAAGGGCCAAGCAAAGATATTACCTCTATGCTCTAGGAATTTTACTTCAATTTCCAGTGGTTGATGATTGTGGATTCTTATTACCCTACCTGCATGACGAGACATGTTTGTTCCATTTACCCCTATGATATAGCATTACACTATATGACTCATTCCTATTTTCCCCTAGTATTCCTATTTACCCCTCATGGGTGTTCCCTTTTACCCCAAAAATTAAGTTTTTGGGGCAATTATAGGAATTACTCCCTACTTTTAGGAGAGGAAAAAGATAAAAAATTACAAAAATCAAATAAGGCACTCTCATATTATGTAAGCAGTAAAATAAGCATACAGTCCTTTACTACAATTAATTCTTATAAGAAAGGAAAATTTGATTTTTAAAACATTGTTAGAAACATTTTACACTTTTTTTTGCAGTACCTTACAAGAGTCCTAAAAACACCAATCAAAAGTTATTGTTTTCAGTAGAATTGATTACATTATCAAAGAAGAAGGTATGTTCCTTACCAAACAATTTTTCATAAAAATTTACATCTTCAAATTTCTTAATTATAGGGCTTGTTCCCAATTACCCCAATTCCTTATTACCCCAATCTCCCCTACAGTTTTCCGAGAAAAACTGCATAAAATGTTTCCAACTTTTCACAGTATGTGTAATTGATAGTCTCTAATCCATTTTCAGGTACCGCATTACGATCTTTTCACTGTTACTAATGTTTTTCCGCCTTTTTACCAGTGGAAATTGCGCTGTCACTGTACGTTAGACCGCCATGTTGGTTTGGAAAGCGCTATCTCCTCCATACGAGCATACGAACGTAGGGCCTACAGTGACAGCACAATTTCCACTGGTAAAAAGACGAAAAACATTAGTAACAGTAAAAAGATCGTAATGCGGTAGCTGAAAATTAATTTAAAAATATTAATAACACATATTGTGAAAAGGTGAGGAAATTTTATGCAGTTTTTCTCGGAAAACTGTAAACGGCATAATTACCACGTTTACACCCTGGTCACAAAAACGTGTAGGCCCTACATGTTTACATTAGCCTACTAATTGACTATGTTACAACAAAAATTTTCTCCCGAATCGTGGATTTGATGGAATTCCTAGACCCTCGAGACCGGTTTTTCCGACCGCGAGCTATGGCACAGTACAGCGCCCCAGGCCCGTGCGTGGTGGTCACTGTGATTGTAGTGGTCGCATGAAAAAGGCCGTGGATAGTCGTATGACAAGCCGTATTACTAGTGCAAAATTAGTCGTACGGCCAATGATTTGATTGGATGGAGGCGCACCGTAATAAAAGTGCCGTCCTTTTTTGCTGTTTTAGTAACAAACCTTCAAGACCTTTAAGGTTGCTATTTTAAACGAAAGTCATTTTTCGGTTGTTGTCTTCGTCCTTTTTTGCTGTTTTAAGCCTAGTAGGCCTAACAAAAAAAAAACTTCAAAACCTTTAACATTGCTATTTTAAACAATAGTCATTTTTTAGGCTGCCTATACGTCACTTGTGTAGAAACAAGGCTTTTATTTCATATAGGCCCAGCACTTTTAAACACTTTTATTATCTCTGCCACGTAGAATTGCGTTCGCGACGAGGCTGAATGTAGGCCTAGTGAAATCATTTGCAGAAAAACATTGACCTAAATAGAACGGTAAAAAAATGACCTAACGAAGATTTGAACCGCCGACCTTAACTGCGTAAAAATCGGACGCGCTACCACTCTGCCATACTGCGCTGTGATGTTTGAAGCTATTGACCTACCGTAGTTCTAAGGTGGTATTGTCGATGACCGTACGACTAATTTTGCACTAGCAATACGGCTGACCGTACATCTATCCACTCCGCATAGCCTAAACAATGCTGTGGCTGTGGTACCCTCTCGTCTTCCGCATTGTCTTTGTGAAGTTTGATGTCGGCAGATGACCTAGGTCTATATTAAACATATTAACAATTTATTGTGTTAGGCCTAGGCCTCTTTTTATTAGGTAGGGCCTAGTCCGATAGAGGCCTACTAAGTAGGGTAATTCAGAATACAAATACCTATACTACCTCAAGCTGGAACGGGTTTTTACTTTTTACTACATATTTAATTTCTTTACAGCAGTTGCAGCAGACGGGTGTTGGGTGGTCTGTCCAACCGTTTCAACTTTGTCCGGGACTTGACATAGGCTACAGGTCTAATCTAATCTAAGGTCTTAGTCTATCATGGCTTTCTTCAGAGTAGGAGCAGGCCTAGACTCAAGTCAAACCACTGAGATGAGCACCCTTGACGACGATGTGTCGGCAATCATCGGCGAATACAGCATCCCCAACATGGCTGACATTACCTCGGAATCGCTTCTTACCAAATCACAATATGCAAAGGTGAGTACCTATTGAGGATGATAATAATATCAGGCCTCATAATAATTATTATTATAGCCTAATGTACCGGTAGGCCTATTTGCAAATTGCAATAACTAGGAAACGCTCAGTTGGACGCGTTGATAAGCGAGCACGTGCTATAGGCCTAGCTAGACCCACATTGCACATTTTTTTTTAATTTTAAAATTTGCGACGTTCGCTGTCCACAGGGCCATGTTTCCAATATTATATTATTGCCAAGGTATTTGGGTAAACCCGTGTGTAAACCTTTACTTTGTGGTTAAAATCCACCGCCATCTAGAGGACCTTGACTCCTTGGGAAAACTATTTAAACACTTTGGTGACAAATAATAGACTGCTTCCTCGTAGTATTTTGATTACTTCTAGGTGGCAGTGCATTAGAAGTTTGCGCGTCTTTTCGTTGCCATGATAACGTTACTTTTGTTATAATGTAATTTCCATTTACACTACTTAAATCGGATCAAAATAAAATTAACATATTCGTGACCGGACGAACATTCTAAATGATTTGGCCACCTCAGATTAAGTTGCCATTTAGTTTTAAAAAAAAAATACGATTAACTTTAATGTAACTTTTTAACTTTTTGAACGATTTTGCCACAAAACTAATGGCATTCAATCGAGAACAAAGCTTGCGAATGGTCAAAATTTCAAATCGATCCGATCCTCCGTTCGGACGTTATGGCAAGACATAAAAAAAAAAAAACAAAACCAGTGACTAATTTTTCCGGCAGAGTCAAATGGAAACACTCGCTTCACTCTCTTAATAATTTTAGGCTAATCAGCAAGATATTGCACATCCCCTCAGCCTGAATCCCACTGTATAGGCCTATATTTACACATGAACATGTGTCTCATCGATTTCGAGTTTCGCAATCCAGTTGAGTTGCCTATATTTACACATGAACATGTGTCTCATCGATTTCGAGTTTCGCAATCCAGGCTTCACAGAATCAGCACTGTCAGCATGATGCCAAGCTTGACACCTGAAAATCTTCATAGTTCATACTCTTCATTCTCTCTCCCCATCTCCCCCATCCACTGTCCACTCATCTCTCCTTCAAATTACCCCGTCTGGGCCCGGGGTAGAATTGGCCCAGAGCATGGCTCTGCTAATCGTAAAAGGCGATTCAAGAGAAAAAGTCCACCTCACAAACATCAGCTAGTATGAAGGGTAGTATTTTACTCCCCGAAAATAGAGGCGAGCTCTGGCAATCGTCGTCGGGGACCTTGCCCCCTTCCCTTGACGACCCCTCGACGACGATGACGACAATGACACCACAAACGATGACGAAGACAATGACGACCGCGACGTTAGAGTGGTGCATTATGACCTAACGGTTGACGCGTCCTTAATATAAACCAAAAATCCTCCAAATCTGCTTCTACCTGATCCTGCCTCTTGTCTTGCCCAAGGTCTGCATACTTAAGGTGACCATATTTTGAAAGTTACAAACCGGGACAACTTAAGTTTAGAAGACTCCGGACCATTTCGCGGTCTGGGGCAGAGCCCCAGCCGCTGGAGGCAAATTTTTATTTCGAGATATATTTGGTCAAATGCCCAGAAAACAGCTTTCTGAATGAAAATATGAATTAAAATGGTTTTATTGTGTTCATTTTTGCAGTCATAAAATCTTTAAAAAAGATAGTACAAAATAAAATACAAACACTCTGCAGAAAATAATGCTTGTAATGTATTGATGAGAGCACCATACTAATGAAGTTCTAATCAATAATAATCATGATAATTGAAAATGCATTGAATTTATGCATGTTTTAACTTTTAATACATTTTTGTCTTCACAACGAAATAATTAGTGTATGTAATTAATCAAAAACGTAGTTCAGTTGCATGATTATTACATTTTGATTTTTCATTATCTATAAACAAAATCAATGCAAATAATGACTGAGAAAATTAGGGGTGTGAAAGTCCTGATTTTTTCATTTGAGTTGAGTCAGACTCTAGTATCGAGTCCGAGTACTTGTCCTTTTTTAAATTTCACTATTTCTCTTTGATCATTTTTTTTTACCATGTTCAATATTAATTTTATTTATTGATACATCTATAAGTTGGCTCCAAAAGTGAAATAGTAACATCTAATTGATTTAAAATGCAGTCTCACTCTAGATCATTTTAATGATCAAGCAAAAATATCATTAGGGCTAGACTATGACATAATAAGTGGTATTACATGAAAATGTTGATTTAAACAGTATTGACACATTGTTTTATTTTTTGTGTTAAAAGAAGTTTAGAACTTCCAAAAAGAACACAAATTTGTATCAAAAGACAGAGGTTTGTATTATGGATATTCTGGGTTGTTAAGGAAAGCCAAGAATAGATAACGATATTAACGTTTTCACACTCGAGCGGGACCAGGCACCTCCACCAAAATCATTGAATAATACTAGCACACCCCTAGAGAAAATGAATTATCTTATTGGAAGTGGAAGAACTATTTCAATGTTATTACTGTTAGTATTTATAAAAAGAGTGTATTTTTTCACGTAAACCATTATCCTTCCACATGGTACAGTTGACTGAATACCGGGACATTTCCCCTCCAAAATTGCAAACCGGTACAAATACGACATTTTAACCAGTCTCGCGGGACACCGGTACAAGTGTTCTGAAAACGGTACTGTACCGGTCAAACCGGTACGTCTGGTCACCTTATGCATACTCTTCTCTGCTTCTTGTCTTGGGATTGTATTTTTCAACTACTACCTTTGAAGTCCGTTCTTCTCATGTCTCCACTTGATACCATTGCAGTCGGTCTTGCCCATCTTGAACTTCAGGCCCTCAACTATCACTTTTTCCCTTTTACTAATACTAGGCTACTTATCTCGCCAACTTAGTGACACCTGCCAGTCTGCGGAATTCAATCTCAGCTGCCCGGAATGCACTTTTTTATCTCTCCCATTCCACAGCCCGCCACTCACAACTTTCACACAACTTTCATTGTTCTTTGTTGAATTAGTTTTAGGATATATGCTCTTATTAGAAGTAGGCCTACTCGCCTACTGGTACGTATATTTAGCATTTGCCTACATAGCCTAACTTTAGTGTTTTTAAAGCTAATTGAGTAATTGTCCTTTGGGGGGGGGGGGGGGGGGGGTAGATAATATTGTTTCAAATTAGTACTAGGGAAACGCCAAAGTCGTTGTTAAACGAGTGAGTGAGCCATGTGTTGAGTAACCCGTTTACATTACTTTTCTTCCCCTACATTAGGCCTACCTAACCTACCATAGCCTAGAGGGGCGCATTGGTCTTACAGTTGACGCGCCCGTATACCTACTCAACTTAAAAAAAACATTATTTTATACGAATATAAATATCAAACTAAATGCAAATGTTCCCGGGTACTCACCACATGACTCGCTCCACTCGTCTAACAACGACTTTGGCGTTTCCAAGTCTAGTTGGCTAAAGCGCCCTTAAGGCCGCTTACACGGAGAAGTTGAAAAAGTAAAAAGTAAAAAAGTAAAAGACACCAGTAAAAAGTGAAAAGATACGAGTAGGAAGAGAAAAAGAAATCCCCTGTTCGGGAAGATTTTGTAATTTCCTAACATTGTATTTAAAAATTATTAAACATGTTTTGAAAATGCATATAACGCAGTGTAGTCTATCATCGTGACAATTTACTATGGAAAAACATAACCAGTACGGGAAATACGTGAAAATATTGCCAAGTTACTCATCTACGAGCGGAATTTGGGGGTACCTTGACGTCCACCATTCGACGACCTTGCCAGGTCACGGCATTTCCACGGCCCAGGCGAAAAACAAACAAAAAAAATATCTTTCTAAAATCTAAAAAATTGTCGTTTAAAATAATTTCTAAAAACATTGTAACTGTACCAGCCATGGCTAGGGCCATAGTTGTCCCTATTTTTCAATTTTTTGAAACCTAAAAGTTACATATTTTTCAAATTTAAATAATCCAATAATTTCAAGTTCTACATAAAATTTTTGCATAAATTTACATGTCTATGTAAATAGCTGTCTATAGGAAAGCTAGTGGTATGGCTGAGGTCATATGGAATAGCCTAGGCTTGTGCGATAAGTCTCAAAGTGGCTAATGGTCAGCAATGTATTTGCTGTACCAACGGGGTGAATTTTGTGCGTCTAAATCTGTGCAAAAACGGGTGAGGCTTCAATCGGTATGCGGGCTAGCAGCCTGGATCGCCGAGATGAAATAGTCTGGTTTTCACAGTAGCTCGACCAATCAGCGAGCGGAAACGGGGGGAATTTGGCCAGTGACAATGGTCTACGTCATCACCTAGGCAGCACGAGCAGGGCGTTTTTGAGACGGAGAAGCACAGAGGCATCGGCCACTGAAGGATTCAAGCCTTTCAGACGAGCAACGTCGTTTCCAAAGAATCTCCGAGTGCGGCCTATCAAGCAGGCGAAGCGGCATTTTAGGGCAATGGAACCACACGCCTCTCCACGTATAAGAGAGCGGTTTCAAGTGCTCGTTGCGGTTTTGGATTTGTTCAACACATTTAACACCATTCGCGGTAAATCGGGAGTGTTTGAAGCCGCCCACCAGTATGTGGTAGCTATCATACGACCGACGCCACCGGGCAGTCGACGACACAACTAGACAATGACATCTATTTAAAGTTCACAGTTTCTTAGTCGGGACGTGGCAATCTTTAGCAACTAAACGAATATCCCTGAGTGAGGGCATTTTTACACGTCGAACTATAATTGTACACCACGGTGGTCCAGTCGTGGCTAGGCATCTAACAACCACATCATCAATTTTAATTAGTAACCAATTCAACGTGAGTATCTTGCCTACCCTGTCCTACATACTGAGTAAGACATTTATACATTTGTGACCACTTCGAGGTCCACCCAGGAGCCAAGATGGAAGCAGGTCAATCAGCCACGCGGAATCGCCCTGAGGGTCCGAGGCGGCCTACAGCGCGCCTAAACCACCATCGAACGTGCTCAAGTAGAGGGCTACGTCACCCCACTTCACTACAGTATCGTAAATCAAGATATCGTTGACTACTAACTTTGGTTGTCTAGAGTAAGACTTATTGTATCAAATTCATGTAATGTTCACGGTATTTAATATTCAAATCTTTGCTTTGAGATCCCAAGCTTCACACTAATGCATCTTTTCATTCATTTGTTTGCATAACTTAGAACATTAAAACAAAACCTTTTGATTCGAATTTTAATCACTTTCAATTCATTAGCGGCATGCAAACGACTTCAATCCCAAGTCAGTTCACAACCCAACATTTCAATTAATGCACGGCCTTCAGCTCGCACATATTGCTGACGCATAAGCTTTTTGTTTAGTCATAGTGGTAACTTTAAGAACGTGTGAACCACCAAGCTGTTTCCGAGGACGTGGGACTCCAGCGGCGCAGGCTCACCCCACTAGCGCATGGGTAAGGTTGGGTACATCCTAAACGGGGAATCGTGCTAAAGGTCACCGGGTGTCACGTCATCACCACTTATGTTACCATGTTTTGCTAGGTTACTGTCTTATTTGTGTTTTCCCGAGTATGAGAGGGCCTCCCCCGAGTTGTCGGAGTGCTTATCTTAGGTAATTTGACCATAGTCGTAGTCGTGGAGCAACCTAGGCTAACCCCGAGAGGGGTTCTATGCTTGCATAATTATCAATAATCCCCCGGTCGATACTTCGAAGATTAGGATACAGGTCGGTCTGTTCCGAATATAGGTACATAAACACTAATCGAGGGAAATTGCGAGGGTTAGGGCACAGTGTAGGGTAGCAGTAGAGCCTGTAATTAGGACCTTTCCTTCCGGTTAGGGGCTTTTTTAGAACGCGGGGTTATTTAAGTGTTTTTCGTTCAGTGACGGACCAACGAGGCGTTACGTTTCAGGGGCACTCGGTACGGAGGATTTTGTAGTCACCACGGTTGCATTCCGTTTCACCGCCTGGCGCCGCAACCAACGTGCGGACACGAAGTAATCATCACGGTCAACTCGAGATTAGTAGTTTTGTGGTGGGGGAAGTGTTGTAGGACAACGAGTTCAATGTCACGGAATTGGTAGCCACGGGGCTTGCCAAGTGCCACACGCAGGTGCCAAAGTAGACCTTGCAACCGGACAAGAGGCGGGAAGGGAAAAACCAGGTGAGAAGCGCAGCAGTGCCTAAGGCTAACGTGGAGCCAGAGTGGAGTATGTGTCGAAATCACGGACGAGGGGGTTACACGAAGTTGATTCGGGAATGTGTTCGGTCACGGCCGCATCGAGTCGAGGTAAGGACCCAAGGCGAGGCGACCACCCTAGCAGCAGTAGCCTCGAGAGGGGAAAATTTACTCCGTTCCATCTCATCGAAGAATAATGCTAGGAAGCAAACAGAATAGTAGAAACGTTAAATAAACATGAGAGCGAATGGGAAGAGAGGATCACAGCCATGTTAGAAGTATGTTCTTATCGTCGGTGGTGGGATGCGAAATACGAGCAAGCGCGAAAGCACGTGGAAGAGACTCGAATCCGAGACTCGAGCAGCGCGAGCTGAGAAACCATCTGAAGACGCGAAGAGGACATAGCGTGGCGAATCAGAATAGAAAAGGCGGGTAGTGACAGTAGGGGGCAGATTGAGCAGAAATCATATCCAAATGCGGGCCTAGCTAGAGACAATCTGACTACCACAAGCGAACAACAATAGAAAGAAGTTAGAACAGTGACCAAACCATATCCAAGTGAGGAGAAGCAAAAGGGAACGCTGACGCAGCTTGAAAATAATATGGCGGCGGAAGTAGATTCGATCAACACAACAAGAACTAGTGCGCGCGATAGGGCCGAGCAAGTGAGCGGAACGTAAGAAGCAACTATTCCTGGGTGGAGAAGGAGTTCGCGACACGGCCAACGCAGACCGGGGCAGGAAGTGGCCAGGCTAGTTGGCAACGTTGGCGGCTGACGACCGAAATGGCAACCGGGAGACGCAGGTTGGACGAGAGCGAGCGAGGAGCCGACGCGGTCCAGCCACAAATTTTTAAGGAACAGCTGGGAATAATGCCACGGCGAGGTGCGAGCGGAATAGAGACGCGCGGTCGCGACGCTAAGTGAGGGGTGTGGACGGGATTCGGAAACGCGGAACCGTCAGGGGAGTGCTGTAAATCACTGACAAATTGATGATCGCACAATCAGCAGACAGAAATGTAAATAGCGGACGACTGAGCAGGGAAAAAGTGTGTTCAATAACGACTCATCAGGGTTACACCCACGCGGAGTTTTTAAATGTTTTGGAGTAGGAAGTTTGCAACTTATAAGGTAGCAGCGGGATTCCAAAAACTCACCTTGGCTCGCAATGTTGCGAGGGGTTCAGTATGGACGGTTGAGAGAGGCAGATATTCGCAAGTTTTGAGGGGTTCAAAGAAAGTTTGTTGGAGAGATATTGGCGGCGATCGAGCAGGGGCGTCTGACAACACATCTATACAGGGAAATATGTGCCCGGCACGGAGCCATAATAGTGCTACTTCAGCCGACGTGGTGAAGTTAATGGTTTCAGAGCCAATCCTGATAGTGGACATTGTTGACGCAGTATCTACGTGGTTCAGTTCGCGAGCAAGTACGTGCCGTACTTATGCCATCGCGAGGATCTCACCAATCCGAAACTAGTGGCAAGAAGGTCACAAAGCGAAAACGAAGGCCTCAACTTGCGGAGGATGATCGCTCAATCCCGTCACGGAAGCAAACAGTCAGAGATAAGCCACCGTACCAACGAACAAATTCAGGGAGGGAACCCACGGTTTAAGAAACCACAACATAGCAACGGGGTTCGACGAGAGAGACCCGGCGCATAGGGTAACGGATCAGCCGAAAGGGCAGCGCGAGCATCCGAACACGTGGGGAAAACCGTGACAGCCACGAGGAGAAGGCCGCGATCGAGGGGGAGAGCGTGTGCGCAACACAACGGCGCAGCAAGGCCGGCAGGGAGGACTGGCGCGGATACACGAGGAGTGTTCGCAACAGGCGGTCGAGCTTGGCGAGGCCAGCGGCGGATTGCCACGCGGGGACTCGAACTCGGGGAAAAGCCGTAGAGGGGTCGGTCTGGCACCCACACTCAGTTACCGATGCAACTTAGAATATAGATGTGTGAACACGTTTTTGCTACCACGTGAAGAGTTATGCTGAGGACGCCGACGATAAGAATAAACTCCAAGTCTTTTCCACCATGCATCGATGACAGGAGGAGTGAAACGATTACGGTATCACTGCCTTATTGGACACCGGGAGCGCAGATTACGTGCATATGCGAACAATCTCGACGAGTGCAGTCTAGAGGATCCACAAATCATCGTCCTTACCCGTCGTAGGTGTAATAGATTAGGCGCTACGGTAAGCAAAAAAGCAAGCCGAATTACTAAACAGGTGTTCCTTAGCTTATGTATAGACGATCGAAGTACGGAATATCACTTGATTAGTAGTGAAGGATATAGTCAAGAAGCTCATCCTCGGTACGATTGGTTCTACCAGAATAAAGTCAATCTGTGTTTGCCAACGGCACCTTGACGATAAATCAAACAGTAGTCCACCCTTCACTGGTCAAATATGCACGGCGATGGAAGGGGTATCGGCAACTTTCATGTAGGAGCAATCACTGTGACACAGCGACAACAGTAAGGCAAGTTTCAGGTGAGTGAAAAGAATGGTGGTGTGCGAAGACCAGACCAGACTACGGGTAAGGAGATAAGAGAAACAGATCAGAAAGCAAGAACAAGTCTTACGAGAACAGCAGGATCAATGATCGATCTTTGCTCGAATATCGCGACGTGTTCCCACTCGACCGGGACTCTATAAACTGCTTTACTATAAAATAAATGTTAAGGAGGAGAAACACTTCTTCGAGAAAACCTACCCGGTCCCTAGCATACAGGGCAGCCGTGGAGATGCAACTAGCGAAGATGTTAGGACTGGGGGATTATTGAGCGCGCAAGTAGCCCCATATGTGAACCACGAGTGGGGTCATGAAGAAGGATAAGTCTGTCGTTATGTCTTGAGCAAGACAATGTAATGCAACTTAGTACCTGGATAGGGAGAGCACACAAATTACAGAAGAGTGGTTGCAACATTTGCTACTGTGAAACTACTTATCTTCTTTAAGACATGTCGAGTCCTACTGGCAGGTGGGGTGGAAGCCGGAGAGCGGCCCTATACCGCTTCAAGTACAATCAAAGTACTTACCAATTTTGTGTGTTGCCTTCGGGATAAGCACATAGGTAGGAGTGTTCACCGACGCAAATGGACAAGGTCCTAGGGGCGGAAGCGGTACTTTCACTAAGCTCGTATGTTGATGACGTGATGTGTCCTCGAGGACGTTTGTAGAAACACCTCCTCCACCTCAGGAAAATCTCGAACGATGACAGAATGACCGGGCGAAACTTAACTTTACAAAATCCATGTTCGCGCGAGATAATGTTCCTTGCCAGGCACACGTCCGTCCACCACTGGAGTGTCGCAGATCCAAAGAAGGTAACAGTGAATCATGGATTGGCCCAGACCTCAAAAGGGCCGCCAATTACGTGCCTTATTGGGTTTGTGTAATACATATAGAGATTAAGGAGGGCTATAGCGAAGCCGCGTCAAGCGCCAAAACCGTAAAAAGAAGGGAGTACGTGGTGCTGGACCAATGAAACTCGACGAGGCCTTCGAGAGGATGAAGCGACTGGCGTTAAAAAACAGTGTGGCTTAGCCTATCCACGCTACGATAAGCGTTCTTTGTACAGTGTGATGCAAGCGATCACGGAGTTGGGGGGCAGCTATTTCAATGGGACGACAACGGAGATAGAGTGTAGTGTCAATGACGTCACGCCTCCTTCGTGGAGCGGGAGGTTGAACTACTTCACAGCAGAGAAGGAACTCCTAAGTATCGTGCATTGTCTTGATAAAATTCCGATCATAACATCTATGGTTCCAAGGAACTAACTGTCATCACGGACCACAAAGCTTCACCTTCATAAGCAATGTAGACTCTTGTCCAATCGGGTTGAAGGCGTGGATTTTGCATCCAAGAGTTCGCCTTCCAAAAAATACATTGTGCGGGGAAAGGATAATCTTGTGGCGACACCGTTAGTAGGTATCCGCTGAGTGACACTGGCGAGAGGTGGAATCAGGCAGCCGAGACAGAGAAACTAATAGTAGCTCAAGTCGTTTGGACAGTCGATCCAGCGCTAAGGGCAAGATGCAAGCGCATGTCGGTTCATCAGAGTGAAGACGAGTAATTTCGGGAAGATAATTACCGAAACTAGGGGGCTGCGACGCAGCACGACGGAGCGCGAACTACAGGGTGTACGACAAAGTATTGTATCACCGTCCGCAACCGATGTGGACCGTACCACCCTTGGAAAGTATGTGCGTACCAGCAAGTATTGGAGAAGGAGATAGTGTGGGCGTACCACCTAGAGTTGGGGCATTTTGGTTCAACCAAATGTTTGCGGCGATTCAGGAAGGGTTTTATGGAAAGTATGGCCCCGAGGACCGTACGCAAGTTGCTTCCACCTGCGACCTCTGTCAGAAGAGTAAACACAGCAACTGTGCGTTAACACGGCGCGTACCAAACCCATCGTCCCACAGAAGAGCGGAGTACTCCAGCTACAGATCTCTTGGTCCTTTACCTAAAGGAACAGGGCGCTGATAGGTACATACTGTCTTCGTCGACGTGTTTACAAAGTTACGTCGCACTGTACGTTTTGCGTACCGCCACGGCGAAAGCTTGTGTTAAAAAGCTAGAGCATTACGTTGCTAACGTTTGACCCCGGAGGGAATGCTGAATTCGATCATGTACTCAGTAGACGTGCGTATCTGGTACGAGACCCTAGAGGCTCACAAAATACGTGCGTAACATTCGTCCATACGCATCCGCAGTCGAATCTAGTGAAGGATATGAGGGAGATCGGCGCCTTTCTGAGAAGCCTAACCACGCAATCAGAGACACGCTAGTTGGGTGAAATATGTTCCCAGATCGAGTAGGTTAAACAAGACCGTGCACGACGAGCACAGGTGTAACGCCGTACGGAACTTTATATGATAAGTTACCGGAGAGGGGTGTTGTCCAAAAAAAATGTTAAGTACCTGGGGACGGAGCGAGCGAATCACTGCACGAGATGCGTGAAATGCTAGTTAAAAGCCCGTCTTAGACAAGAGGGAGAAAGGAGAAAGAAGTCTCCATGCGGGTAAACATACGCCGAACACCACCTTGAATTAGGAGACCTGGTCCTGTGAAAGAACTCAACGTGTCAATCTTGCTAATAAGGAGGGAGTAAGATGTTCCTATTGTTTCAGTGGACCATACTGGCCAGTGCGATCGCAGGGCGAACGCGTACGAGCCTGATCCGACGAGCTAGGTGTAGTAAAAGGAGTGTTACAATATTAGTAATATTAAGGTGTACAAGTCCGAGGAGAAAGAAAAGCGTAAGAGCGGGGGGTGTATATTGGACTACAGGGTTGTGGAAATCAAGACGCGGGTCTGGAGTAATCGAACCCAGTACCGCAGCGCGAGCCAATGCGGCAACCACGGCGAGAGCAACGGTCAAGTCGGCCCACCGAGAGAGGCCGCGCTAGACAAACCGGTCAAGTGGAGAAGTGTCAACGGAGCGCGCACGCTATGTGTCTGCAGGGACCAAAAGCTGGTAGGGAGTTCCGTTTCAAGGCGACGCTAGTTACGCGCAGGTCATCGACCTGACTGTCAGCAGGACAGCACAATTCGGACGCAGCAAGGGTAGAAATAGACTCAGACTCCACAACAACTCAGGGAAACTAATGACTTGAAACTTTGCCTAAGCAACGCCTATATATTATCGTCTTACAGAGGTACACGGATAATGAACCAGTACTGTGGTTAACATACCCACGCTACATCGTTGTTCACTCGCCAGGATCATACATCTTTGAGATCTCGTGTGTCGTGAGCCAGGAAGTACCTGTGGTAGCTAGACTGAGTCGCACCTAGAAGGACGTACCTGTGACATACAGCGATCTGAGTCGGATTGTATTCACGCGATAGAATCTAGGATAGCCTCCGATCACTGAGCATAGGGTTCCCCGATGTTTTCGTAGCTCCGTGGCTTGGAGATGGTACGTAGAGGTCCTGGTTTTTGTGTGGGCCACACCACGCAGGTTTGCAGTGCAGTTGTCCGAGTTTTTCGTCGCAGTTTGAGCATCTGTCCAGTCAGCTTAAGTTACCAGTAGAGTTTAGAATTTCATAGTTAAATCGAGTCAGGTCCAGGCCATGAGTCAACCTGTTGTGCGTTTGTGCATACGCGCAGTGACTTTGTCGCCTGAGTGGCACGCCCACTCAGTGTAGTGTGAGAGTAGGCGGCGGGAACACTCGGTTCTTGTAGTTTCTTTTGCGAGCCTTAGTCTTTGACTTTGTAACGTCACGGGAACGTACGGGACTTGGTTTTGTAAATTGTTTTTGATTCGCCGTCTTTTTCTTTTGTTTGCCTTCGTGGCACGGGGCGTGTACTTTAGTTTTAAAAGTCGGGAGACCGCACTATGCGTCATTGGAATTTTTAGCCTCCGTGGGTAGAGACAGTAGTAGGTCAAGGGAGTGGTGGTCAGTTAGTCTACGGGACTAGGGTTCTCTACTTTGTGTAGCAGCGCGTAGGCGCGTAACCGAATCAGGTTAGAGGAATTGCTATCGATGCGAGAGATGCAGCTTGGCTACTAAGGCGTAGTTAAGGACATTTTTTGGGTCCGGAGAGTTTTGCGTTGGGCAGGTAGTGGATGTAGACCGCACACTATCCTGTTGTCATCAGGTAGTCCGCCGTTACGTACGCCGAGCGACGTCAGCTGTCAGTGGGTGTGGCAGCTAGGTGGTGATGACAAGTGAGCGGTTGAAAGTCCCGGCGCTTTAGTAAGCGCATCGCAGTGGAGTGGCCGCGGCCGAGGAGGCCGTTGAGGGGGTCACGCGCACCCTTGCAACTACAGTGGGCGTAGTGTAAGGGTGGTTAGAGCGGGAAAACCGTTGTGTCTCGTTCTGAGCACAAGTGCAATAACTTGTCAAGTTTTTGCATCATGGTTTCAGGGGGGGTACTTCACTTGCCTGGGAACTGTTTTATTTGTGTTAATTGTACTTGGGACCACAAGGGTCAGTAAGTAACGTATAGGTAGATGTAGGGGTCCGGAATAAGCCAAACAGTTGGGTTTTATTATGTTAACGTAATTTGGCCAAGGACAAACCCCACCTGATGAATGTAGGCACACTTAGGTGCCGCGTATTTTGGGGAGTTTTAAGGTCGGATTTCAAAAAACATGTGTGTACTTTGTTTTAGCTGCGAGCTGCCCTTATATATGTATGTGTTGTGAGGGTAACTTCTGCGGGACGTGTACAAAGGTATCCGCATGAAAGTTAAGGGGGCACTGTAACTGTACAGCCTCGGGAACGGCCATGTTGGTCCCTATTTTTTCAATTTTGAAACCTAAAAGTACATATTTTCAATTACAAATCAATAATTTTCAAGTTTACATAATTTTTGCATAATCGTTACATGTCTATGTAAATTAAGCTGTCCTAAGAGCGAAAGCTAGTGGTTATGGCTGAGGTCATATGGGGAATAGCCTAGGCTGGCGATAAGTCTAAACAGTGGCTAAGGTCAGCAATGTATGTGCTGTACCACGGGGTGAATTTTGTGGGTGAAATCTGTGCAAAACGAGGTAGGCTCAATCGGTAGCGGGCTAGCAGCCTGGACTCGGCCGAGGAAATAGTTGGTTTCACCAGTAGTAGACCAATCAGCGAGCGAACGGGGTGGATGTGGCCAGTTGACAATGGTCTACGTCATTACCTAGGCCACGCAGAGCAGGGCGGTTTTTGGGAGACGGAGAAGCACAGAGTGCAGGCCACTGAGATTCAAGCCTTCAGAACGAGGCAAGTCGTTTCCAAAGAACTTCCGAGTGCGGCCTATCAAGCAGGCGAAGCAGGCATTTTAGGGCAATGGAACCACACGCCTCTCACGTATAAGAGAGCGGTTGTCAAGTGCTAGTTTTGCGGTTTGATTTAGTTTCAACACAGTCAACACCATTTCGGTAAATCGGGAGTGTTTTAAGCCGCCCACCAGTATGTGGTAGCTATTCATTACGGGACCGACGCCACCGGGCAGTCGACGACACCAACTAGACAATGGACATCTATTTAAAAGTTCACAGTTTTCTTTAGTCCGGGAGGGCAATCTTATGCAACTAAATGAATATCCCTGAGGTGAGGGCAGTTTACACGTCGAACATTAATTTGTACACCACGTGTACCAGTCGTGGTAGGCATTAATAACCAAAATCATCATTTAATTTAGTACCAATTTCAACGTGAATATATCTTGCCTACCCTGTCTACATACTAGTAAGTACATTTTCTACATTACACTTCGAGGTACACCAGGACGCAGATGGGAAGCAGAGTCAATCCGCCACTGCGGAATTCGCCATGAGGGTCCGAGGCGCCTACACCGCGCATAAACCAACATCGAACGTGCCAAGTAGAGGGCTTACGTCCCACCCCACTTCATACAGTATCGTAATCAAGATATCGTTGACTATTAACTTTGGTTGATCTAGATTAAGACTTATGTATCAATTCATGTAATAGTTCACGTAATTTAATATTCAAATCTTTGCTTGGATCCAAGCTTTCACCTAATGCATCTTTTCATGATTGTTTGCATACTTAGACTCATTAAAACAACCTTTTGATATACGAATTAACACTTTCAATTTATTAAGGGGCATGCTAACGACCTTCAATCCCAAGTCATTCACAACTTCAACATTTCAATTAATGCACGCCTTTCAGCTCGTCACATATGGCTCGACGCATAAGCTTTTTGTTTAGTCATAGTGGTAACTTTAAGAAACGTGGGAACCACCAGCCTGTTCCTAGACGTGGGACTCCAAGCGGCGAGCTCACACTAGCGCACATGGGTAAGGTGGGGTACCATTCCTAAAAGGGGAATCTGCCTCAAACAGGTCAACCGGTTCCTTCATCACCACTTATGTATACCATGTTTTGCTATGAGTTACTGTCTTTTTAAGTTGTGTTTTCCCGACGTATGGAGAGGGCATCCCCCTGCGTAGTTAGGAGGATTATCTTAGGTTAATTGCATAGTCGTAGTCGTGGGAGCAACATAGGCCTAACCCGAGAGGGTTCTAATGCTTGCATAATATCAATAATACGGTCGATACTTGTCGAAGATTAGGCTACAGGTAAACGGGGGGGGGCGTCTGTTCCGAACTATAGTACATAAATCAATAATCGAGTGAAATTGCGAGGGTTAGGGCTACAGTAGGGTATCAGTAGAGCCTGTAATTAGGACCTTTCTTCCTGTAGCGTAGAACGCGGGGGTTATTTTAAGTGTTTCGTTTCAGGCGGCCCAAACGAGGGTGTTACGTTTAGGGGCACTCGGTACGTAGGACTTTTGTAGTCACCGGGGTTGCATTCCCGTTTCAACTTTGGGAAAGTTTATTTTTCATTTTATTATTTCTTGTGGGTTTTAAAATCGCAAAAATTTTGCTGATTTTTTTAGAGTTTCAATAAACTCGACCGGATGTCTTTTTAAAAAATTTTAGCGCAATCTTTCGCGATTGGGCTGATTTTCAACGTACACCACACACCACACGCAGCACGCAAAAAAACAATTGGGGCCGTTTAAGTCGAATGGAAATCACTCTTTTCGTACGCTCACTTCGTTCAACAAATAAAGCCAATTCAAACCCAAAACAATCTACATAACATTTTAAAGAAAGGGGCCCATGTTTTCTGTTTGTGTTAGGGAGGATTAGTAGGACCAATGTTTTCCCCATTTTAACATGAAAAAAAAAAAAATAGCCTAAGTAGGGGGCCCATGTATCCCAAAAAGAATTAAGGAGGGCTTAGGCTTTTGTAATCGTAGGCCTATTTCTAAGTATTAAGTGCTTTTAAAATTGAATAAAGGTTTAGTTCTATACTTTTTTGCCCGGGGTGGTTGTCGTTTCTAGTCACTAATCAGTTTTGACAACAAAACTTTAATGTTTTTTAATTTTAAAATTTTTTGATTTGAGGGTGGATCAAAATCATACTATTGGTGTTTTTCTTTTTCAGGGTTTTTTTCCATGACCTGTTCCGTTCCCGACAGATGCCGACATATGGGGTTTGCTATTCTCTGAGGACGGCATTACAGCCAAATGCGATCGAGTGGGGTCTATTCCGTGCGGCGGGTTTCCGTACATGAGCAGTCAGTTGAGGTGGGGGCCAACCCAGATAAGCGAATGAAATGGAAATTCCCCAAGTGTTATTCAAAGGTAAGGTTTATTATTATTTTTAAATACCGTATTGTTTCCGAATATAGCACGACCTCGAAATAACACGACCCCCAATTTTTCAGAATCATTTCAAGAAAAAAAAAAAAAAAGAAAATTTAAAATGTAAGAAACTTTTTTTTATTTACTAAAAAAATAAAATGTCAGTCTTACAAAAAAAACATTTGAAAAATGTTGGGGCCCTGGGCCTAGGGTTTTAAAGGGGTAGGGGCCAACCAAGCTCACATCCCAACCCAGCCCACACTCCACAGTTCACCATTGTTTTCCGGGTCAAAAGTGAGTGACAGTTTTGTCCTCATCAGCATTTCAACTTCCCCTCCTCTTCCACAGAAAACATCCTCGTTCCATCCAAAATTTCTTTAAAATACAGCATTTTTTAAAAACCCATGAAAATGCTGTCAGGGAAATCTTTTTCCATGAAAACGATATCCACTGCTAGCATGGAATGGATGGCTTCTTTATTTTGTTAGGTGTTAGAGCATGGTCACCTCCCAACAACCACGCACGTTTTCTTTTCAAAGTCTTTGAATGGTTTGTTCCTACCACTCAAGTACCTGAAACTGGGACGTCATTCCCCGGAAATGATAACCAATCAGTGTTCTTTGATGCCACTTTTGTTTGGCCTGGAGTGAGGTGTCCTCGAAGGCCAAGGAAAGCATAGCCCTCAGCCTCAATAGAGAAACCCGGGTCGCGACCCAAAAAAACCTTCAGCCAATCCACTACAAATGCTTCGTCCATCCCCCCTTCTCTTGAACACGAAGAATGATTCCGTTGGTTTTTTATCTTTAGGCATCGTTTGCGTTTTAAGAAAAAGTCGGGGCAGTTTCCTACCGTCACCAAAGACAGCTGATGACAGTGACCCGCCCCTTGTCTTTGCCCGTCGATTTAACAAAGACAGATTTTGACCTTTTGTGTGCAACCAGTCGTGTTGGAAGGCATTTCGAAACATATCGGCGGCATCGGCGTTCCCATCTGTCCCCGGAGATAGTCGTTTTTTTGCGCAACGATAATATATCGCTGAAAAAATAACAGCTTTTCATTAAAGTCGTTCGGAAACGTTGCGGAGAGAAGTGCGCCGCGAGTGAAAACCTTTACGCCCCATCATACGTCTGCACCACCCTAAACTTTCTTTAAATTCATTTTGGAATTCCCCAAATTCCTGCACCTAAAAAGCCTTAAAGTTATTGTTTCGCTGGGAAACGGGAACCCTTCAGCCGTTTTTTTTGAAGAACAGCCAACACGATTTTCAAGTTCTTCATATTTTTTCCTTTTTTAGGGCCCGGAAGCTTTACAGTGAATTGCCCTTGTATAGGTCTAGTTTTTTCTCCATAGTCGAATGTTTACTTCGGAAAATCCCTATTTTTGGCAGCTCTTAAAGTTTTTCGTTGCAATAGCCCGTTAGCTACCATTGTTTTTAAGTTGACGTCATATCCTTTTTCAATCCCTTGTGATTTTTAAACAGAGGACCTTTTTTTTCCCCGCGTCGCACTTTTTTGGTTTTATCTTTAGCCATTTCATTTCTCCTTCATCACTCATTATGAAAACTCTTAGCAAAGTAATAGGGGCAACCCCGACGAACAAAAAAATGTAGGCAAGTAGGGCGCGATGTGATCACGGCAAGGTTTGCGACTAGCAGACAGTTTCGCCCCGGTTTGGCCCCAGTTAGTGGATCAGTGGGTGGGCGGGGCGAAAAGGGGGGGAGCAGACGGGCGCGGGGGTTGTATAGCGGGTGGCCTATGTTTTAGGGGCTATTTCAAATGCAAGCGCGGGAAATAAAAGGAGTGCTGTTTTTGGATTGTATTTTTTGGAAAAAAAAAATCGCGCTATATTTTTCGGGGGAAAAATCGGTATAGCTAATTTTATGTTTGGATACAAAGAAAATTTAATTCATGGGGCCCTCTAACTTTAAAGACAATCAATTGAATAGCAACTAGATATAGGCCCCATTTTGGCTAAAAAAAAACAATTCTCAAATTTAACAAAATTTTGGAAGTGAGGAAGGAAAAAATTAAAAGAGTTTCAAGATGTCCCCACGAATTAAAATTTTAAAATGAATTCTTTTTTTTGAGTAACGGTAGACCATTTTTAGTAGAATCGCAAGGGATTTTAAATTTTAATGGCCAAAAGCAAATTTTTAAAACTGTCTTCTGTGATTTTCTGTGAAAAAGTGGATAGATTTTTTAGTACTTCATTGTTAAGAGTTGGCATCAGAAAACAAGTGGAGCTCCTCCCACTTCGTGAATTTTTAAATGCAAATTTTTTTTGGACGCATCATGAGATTTGGCTTCTTGTTATTATTTCACTGACACGTTGAATGTTATTCGCGAAAAGAATGCGGGCGT
>JAMZAV010010270.1:0-24141 GCA_024449915.1 Sweltsa coloradensis
TGTGACATGAGCCAACCCACTCAGATGCAATATGGTTTCAAGTGGACGTATTTATGTGGAGATCATGTTTCAATGTGGTTTGTAGAAAGAAGCCATCGGTGGAGTATATTGGTGTGAGATAGGATCCAACAGCTTACCTTCAAACAGTGATGGTGACTGCTGAGTTTCTTGAATAATAATAGTTAACATAAATACAAAACACAGAAAACACAAGACGTTTCGACACGAGGTCTTGTTTTCTGTGTTTTGTATATATTTATGTTAACTATTATTATTCAAGAAACTCAGCAGCCACCATCACTGTTTGAAGGTAAGCTGTTGGATCCTATCTCACACCAATATACATTGGTTTCAATGCTTTATTGTTGGCTCCAAAGTCACCTTTTACAGTTTAAAAACTTGCTGGAACCAGGAATTGAACCCGGGACCTCCTGCATTGAGAAGTGGGGAGAAGCCCAAAGGACCAACAAGCATTCAGGTACAAGAGCAAGCATGAACCTACGTGTACATACGTACTTTCTAAATTGACCTTTTTACTAATTAAAAGTGACAATCATGATTACAATATTATGTCAGAAATGTTTCAAATTTAAAAATCTTTGTTTTTTGTTTGATATCTCTATTATGTATTTGATTTCATGATAGTCATTTGAAATTATTATTCATTGATTAAGAAGTTACAAATGACAGTTAAACGCAACATAACATTATTGTAACGCAACAACTGTGTACCGGTATAGTACTTAGGATACCAGAGAATCGGTTTTGCCAAAAACGAAATCAGTTTCAACTTTCAAGCAGTTTACCTGAGGAACACAATGACTATCATAATATAGGGCCTTCTATCTATACCAAAGGATATACAAAAGGCCCTTTATCGGTACCTAAATTGAGTTTATTGTTGTAGCCAAATTGAACAGACCTATTGTTGATTGCAAGTATGCCAGTGGTACATGATACATAATCAATATAGCTGCCTTAGAGAACAACACAAAAACCAAGGCCATTTGCAAGTCACTGTGTCAGTAAATCTAGGATTATTGTAACCAGAAAATGTTTGAAAGCAAAACTGTGATTTGCAATTGGCCATGGTTAGGGATAACTATGCCATCACCTCGGAATTATGTGATTGATTTAAAACTAGTATTGACATAAACAGCAATCTTGTAGAGTACTGTAACTAAACGTTTTACTTGTGACATCTAACTTTTAGAAATATAAGTCCTAGGCTTATACCAAAGCTTCTGTAGGAACTTCCAACAGTACTTTGTATAAACCGAGTTTGAATTAACGAGGGTTTACTGTACAGTGTATACCTTCGTGAGGATTTGACATCAGCACGGCAAGAATACGTATAGTAGCCTCTTTCGATTTGCATGCCTATTTTTATTTGTGACTCAAAATTGATAAAAGTTTTCTAATACTGACTTTAATCGATGGCATCGTCAACGACTTACATGTAAATTACTAGGAAAACGCTTAAGTCCCGCCGCGTTGATGGATGAGCTTTTTATTAGGGATGTGCGGGTACCCGAAAAACGGGTAATTTTCGGGTAGGTAAAATTACCCGACCTCGGGTCGGGCCGTCAATTCCTATCCGAAAAAGTCGGGTCGTGTAGAAGTAATAAAGAAACACGCCAATCTGCTCCTTTTAAACCTCCCGCTCAGACGCCAAACGAACAGCTGACGTCGGAGCGGACCAATCGCTACGACGTGGGCGCGGCTATGCTATGATGCTGTGTCCTTGGCTCTTCCGGCGCTGTCCCCGCTAAAGTAATAGGCCCTACTGACCGCCATTACTCGTCTTCTGGTTATTCAACGCTAATAACGGCATAAAGCAAGTTGAATATTACGTACGCAGGCGAATGGTGAAAAAGAAACAACGCTAATAAACATCGTCTAATGCCTAGGCGGCAGGCCTAGAACAAAGTTGCAATTCATCTAGAAGTCCGATCTAGTGCGCATCTGTTGCGCGCAGCAGAGCGTTGGGCGGAGTCAGACCGAAAGGCGGGTGCAAACGGCGATTTCGTCAGATGCATGGCTGGTACAAACGCATGATTCGTCGGCCGGAAAGAAAAAATACGGGGATCGCATGGGTTTTTCTTGGGGTTTTCGTATCGGAAATTTTAGAAAACGATCGTTACGATATTATTTCCGAGAATAACGAACGATTGATGCAGGAAAACGATAATAGCGAGGTTTCACTGTACTAGGCCTAGGCCTACTCAAGCAAAAGTTCATAAGACGCCGATTTGAATGTACTTCGTGTCAACACAGCCCAGAGTGGCTACCTGCAACCAATCCAAAACTGTTTTGTAGGAATTTAAAAAAAAAAAAAATAATTCACAAATAAAAAAAAATTTCACTACCCGAGCCCGAGGGTACTTTCAATTACCCGACCCGAGTTCAAAAACCACTACCCGCACATCCCTACTTTTTATAGTTTTTAGTTTTGCATGAGATATCTTTACTTTTGTAAGTGCTTTGTTTTGTTGCCTACGCATTGTAGGTGATTGTTGTCAAGTTTCTATTGTTTCTTTTCAATTGGTATTATTTACCGTAAAAAAACTATTTTTAAAAGCTTTTTTTTCTATGGATTTGGCTAATTTTTCAACTTTTTCTTTTCAAAAGGTACTACATCACCATAACCTTAATGTCCATGTATAATATGAACGTTGTAGCCCCACCCGTTCGGTCAGAATTGGCCCAAATGGCACGAAAATATCGCACAAAAAATCAAAAAACTTATATTAAAAGCTTTATTTCTATAATTTCTGGCTAACTTTTTCAACTTTTTCTTTCAAAATGTACATCACCATAACCTTAATGTCCATGTGTAATATGAACGTTGTAGCCCTACCCGTTTGGTCAGAATTTGGGCCCCAAATGGTACAAAAAATATCGCACAAAAAATCGAAAAAAAAATCGTAAAAGTACGATCTTCATGAGAAATATTTCTTCGATTGTACCCAAAAACGTAGCAAGTCTAAGTTCAGAGATTTCGAAGGTCCTGTCAAATTTTCATGAAGATCGCATATGCCGTTTGCCCGGTAGAGAGCGAACAAACAGACAAAAATACAAAAAAAAAAAAAAAAAAAAAACACCCGAGCTAAATTTTTTGGGGGGTCACTCGCTTCGCTCGCTACGCTCATCCAATAAAGTAATCAATATTTTGACAACAAGGTAATCCCAATTCAAAAGTCATGAAAGATCGAAAGATCCACAGAGACTGACCACCTAGTCCAAATATGGACCTGTGTGTACTAAACAGATGAAAATTAATTTAAAACTCAACTGCAATTTTAATCAATCAAAAGTAGGCTACATATTTTCAATGAATAATGTAGCCTACCTATGTATGTACCTGAATACAAATAAATCTGAATCCGAGTTCTACTGAGGTAGTATAAACTATAAAGTATTACGTATACTATTGCATTTCTAGCGCGAACAGCAAGTGACGTCATAGTTTGGGTCACCACATTGTTGTAATTTAATTAACAACCACCCTCTAGATAAAGATGATAAATTAACTTGTCATGCACTCAGCAGTTTGTGTTAAAAGTTAATTAAAGTTAATTAATTAATTGCCCATATTGTTGCAGTTTACTTTAGAAATAAGAAATAAAACCATACATTAAAAAAATCTTAACGATGCACAATGTTTGAGATATTTGAGCATACAAATGTTTATTATGCACACTTAATGAGATTTGTATAAAAAAGTCTTGTACAACTTAGGTTAGATAATCAGCAAAAATCTGTTTGTAATAGGTACCCATACTAGTTATATTTTATTGGGTGTTGAATACCGTATTTGCTCGATTGCAAGCTGACACCGAATGCAAGCCGACCCCTGATTAAAACTTCATCTGACAAAAAAGTGTAGCGTTTAAATACTCATAAGTTTGCTATCGATTCCAAGCCGGGGTGCCTTTTTGAAACTACAAAAATGTGTCAAAAAAGGGTAGGCTTGCAATTGGATAAATACAGTATGTTACTGGTTGATTGGCAGTACTGTACCCAAACTATGACGTTTTGACTTTGACGTTAAGTACTTATAAATGAAAATTCTATATAAATAACAGCAATTAATAAGGTATGCCTACTATTTTAATAAAGTACGTATTTAGAAATAAGTTAAATTCTCCAATATAGGCCCAGATCTACAATTTGATTTTTGGTTAAGATGGTACGGTATTATATAAAATATATTCCAAATGGGACAAAAAGTCTCAACATTAGTACGAGATTGATGGACCTCAACTTAAATCTTTTGAAAATACCTTCTGTACAGTGTAGACCTACACACACATGATGCTGTTTATGTGAATAAGTTTCAGGCACAAAGTATTGCGCACATCACTCACAAGTTCATGGATGGATCACAAAATAAAGTAACTAACATTATTTTTCACTCATTCAGTTGCTCAACTAGTGCCAACGATGAAATGAAAACATTGTATGACATTGAGTCAGCCATTCTACCCACTTGGGTAGTTCTTTCAACGCTTAAAAAACTAGAGTTACGCAGGTGAAATGTTAATATTATATTTCTTAAAACCAACCTAACAATATGTGAAACAATCAAGAATTTACTTCAAATTGGAACAACTTAAAGCAGGGATGGCGAACCTTTGACGCGTGCCAAAATGGCATGCAGAGAGATTCAGTGGGCACGCACACAAATTGGAAGTGAAATTAATAAAACATTATGATTTAAAATTATTTACAAAACAATCCCAATCTTGTATTTTTTGCATTTGAAATTTCTTTTAAACGCGGAAGCCGCGGAAATTTCTCGAACGTTTTGTTGAATGTTTAAGACGAAATCAGCCCGATTTAGATTCAAAAAATCAAAATTACTCCGAACTTACTGACATGAAATGGTTTTTGCAAATACCAATTAATGTTTTACCCGATATCTGCAAACATTTCAATGGACTTAATAAAAAAATTCAAGGGTTAGGGATGACATTGACCTCACAATTGACATTCTCAACGCATTCGAAAAACTGGCTTAACATCTACAAACTAAAATTGAATCTGGCAAGCTGCAATATTTTCCAAAATTAAAAACACACTTGGAAACAGCAAATATGTTTGAAAGATTTCCCAAAAGGGGTGCATGATTGTACACTTCTGTACAATATTAACATTTGCCCAACAAATATGAAGGCAAGATTCACTACCTTCCGAGAGATGGAGAAAACGGTTTAATTCATCAAGAACCCTGATACGATGACCTTTCAAGATCTAAATCTTACATTTTTTGTGTGGTTGGAAATTGAAGAATTTGAATTAGAGATGGCAGATTTTCAAAGTAGTACCATTTGGAAAACAAGTTACTGAACTAAGAACAGTTTTAGAGGATATTGAACATAGCCGACTTGAAGCAACTAGAGAAGTGCAAAGTGCTGAAAATGTTGTTTTGAAAGCGTGGGAATCTATTCCAGACGCATTTAGATGCATGAAGGACTGGCAATGGCTTTAATGGCAATGTTTCCCTCGTCGTATGCATGTGAGCAACTGTTTTCAGTAATGAATTAGTCAGAAGTAATTTGCGAAATCGACAAACTGACGTGGTAAGTTCAGAGTGCATCACCCTCAAGACTACTAAATAATGTACCAAGGATTGAGAAAATGGCCGACAAAAAACAACAGAAGTCACATTAGTTAGTTAGAGTTTACATTGGGCACGCGGATTCAAGGTGAGCTTACACTCTTATTTTTTGGCCACACGTCACTAAAAAGGTTCACCAATCCTGACTTAAAGAGTTGTGTACACTACATTCCTATTAGGGATGTGCGGGTAGTGGTTTTTGAACTCGGGTCGGGCTCGGGTCGGGTAATTGAAAGTACCCTCCGGGCTCGGGTAATTGAGTACCCGGGGGTGGGGCTGGGGGTAGTAAATTTTTTTTTTTTATTTGTAAATTTTAAATTTTTAAAAAAAAATTCCTACAAAACAGTTTTCCCATTGGTTGCAGGTAGCCACTCGGGGCTGTGTTGACACAAAGTATTTTCCAAATCGGCGTTTTAAATCTTTTGCTTGAGTAGGGCCTAGGCCTAGAAACATTTAAAACCCTTTCTATTATCGTTTTCCTGCATCAATCTTTCGTTATTCTGGGAAAATAATATCGTAACAATCGTTTTCTAATTTTTTTCCGATACAAAAACCCCAAAAAAAAACCGATGTGACCCGCTTTTTTTTCCTTTTTCCGGCCGACAAAAATCATGCGTTTGAAACCCACCATGCCATGCGAAATCGGGGCTTTTTAAACCACCCCTTTGGGTTTTGCCCTCCTCCCAGGGCTCTGCTGCGCCTAGACCCGGAAACTTCTGGCCTGCCGCCGGGGCATTAGACGTTTTTTATTAGCGTTTTTTTCTTTTTCCCCAATTCGCCCACGTACGAAATTTTCCCAACTTGCTTTATGCCGTTATTCCCTTTTGAAAAACCCATAACACGAGAAATGGGGGGCTTTAGGGCCTTTTATTTCCAGGGGGAACAGCCCCGGGAAGACCCAAAGGGGACACGGCATCATTGCATGGCCGGGCCCCCAAAACGTCGTACGATTGGTCGCTCCGGGGTCAGCTGTTCGTTTGGCGTGTGAGCGGAGGTTTAAAAGGGCAGTTGGTGTTTTTTTTTTATTACTTCTACCCCCCCCGACTTTTTTGGGGGGTTGGGGAAATTGCGGCCCGCCCCGAGGTCGGGAAATTTTAAAAACCTACCCAAAAATTTAAATTCCGTTTTTCGGGTACCCGAAATCCAAATTTCCCTAAAAATAACTGTTAGGGAAATAAAGACTTAAGTTGTGACGTAAGTGTAGTTTGGAATCTATTGTCATATTTTGTGATCCATCCAATAAAAAGGGAAATAAAAAGGTTTGTGGGGGGGCCCCGAGAAAACAACATGGAACAAAGACGAGCAATCGAGAAAAAACCAAACAACCGGGCCTCTAGGCTGGTAGTTTTTTTCTACAGTCGCTGCATCTAAAGCTTTTGTGGGGCGGGGCTAAAAAAAATTTTTAAAATTTAGCACTCCCCGGGCTGGGCATCTGGGAAAATTTTTTACAGGACTTTAAGAAAAATCCTGCTCAAACCGTTCCCTTTATGCCGCTTTTCTCCCAACACGTATAAATTTTAAAACACGGTTTTTATATGCTTTTTAACCAGCAGGGCCTATAAAATTTCGTCTAAAACGATTCTATCTAATTAGTTTTCCCCGCTATTACGTACATAAAAAAAAAAAAACGTTTTAAAAAAATTTGTATTTCCCTAGAAAACATTTTCTTCCACCCGGGCGCTCTTGCTGTGGATATGTTTTTTACCAGCAGCCCTCGGGGCGTTTTTTATCATTTTACGACTGCCCGCAAACCTGCGAGGGGCGGGGAGAAAAGAGAGGGGGGGGGGGAAGAGGGGGGAGAAAAGAGAGCAATATCTTTTGCGCGAAAAAGGGTTTGCGCTTTTTGATCCAATTTAAAAATTTGACCGAATTTAAAAATTTGCAATGTCCCCGGGGTGAAATGAAAGGCCTTTTATGTTTCAACATATAACGAAATCGAAATCCCCGCCCAAATTGGGACTTTTTAACGGGGACAAGTGGGTTTATCTTTTTTCCCAAGGTTTATCTTGTGTCAGAGGGGAAGGGGCGGGCCCCCAATAGTGGGGAGATCCCCAAAACGGGCATGGGGGAAAATTTAATTTATTTTGGGGCCTGACCACTTTTTTACATGCCCCGGCCTCTGGGGCATGGAAATTTTTTTAGCCCTGGTGATTGTACCCAAGTACGGGGCTTAAAAAATAGGGCCTTTTGGAATCCCCCAACAAGGAGGGAGATATTAAAAAATATTTTTCAATAAAATGGCTCAAAGTAAAAATTTGGCAGCGGTGGTTGGGACAATGATAGGGTGAAGGAGGAGGGTTTAAACGGTTTGCAGGGGATAAGGGGGGGAAACGGGGGAGACCCAGACTGAGGGGGGGGAGGGGTAAAAAGACAAAACACAGTTTGGGGAAAAGCTTAAACCGGAAAAATGGTGGAAACATAGGAAAATAGTCAAGAATTTGGTGAAAAAACCTTCAAAAAAAAGAAAAGAAAAAAAGAGTTAAAAGAAGAAAAAAGTATTTTTTGGGGCGTCCGGCTTTGGCTAGTGATTTTTCGATAAAAACCCGGGGGCCCAAGCCCCTTTGGTGGGAACCTCCCCCCCCAAGCCGCCTTCATTGTTGGTTTCAAGGGTCTGATATTATTTATTTTTTTCAATATCATCATTTATTATTTCACAATTTTATACTTTCCCCAAACCCGTTAAAATTTGAAGAAAAATTATAATTTGACGGGATGTTTCGTCGCTTTCGGGGTTTTCTTGATTCTTTTTAAATTTCCAGGGTTTTTTTAAACCTGGGGAAAAAGGAGTTTAAATAAGGGGCAGCTGAGTTTTAAGTATCATGTACCAAAACTGACAAACCGCCACACCCACTACCAGGGACACTGGGGTTCACTACACAGTTAAACCCCAAAAGGAAAAGCAAGCATGGGCAAACATTGAATTTGGGCCCCCCCTTTAAGGGCTAAAGGGTTTCCAATGCCACTTTATTAGAGCAAAGAAATTTTTTCAGTCAAATATTACCCATATTGTTTTTTTAAAATCGGACCGCATTCCAAACTTTTATGTTATTTTTTTTTTCACTAGGTCTATTTTACGAAAAAATGCTTTAAAGGTGAACTGGGGTTTTGAGCTAGTCAACATGCGGGAACATGCGAACTTTCTAGGATCATGCTGGGGGCTTTTTCCCATGCCACTAGTTTTAAACAATATCTTATTTTAAACTCCTGAAAAACAGCCTTTGGTCGGAAAAACTTAGAGACTGCAAAAATAAAAAAGTAAACAAATTTTTATAATATTTTTTTAAAACCAAAATTTAAATATTTTAAGCAAGTAGCCGAGCACCGTAGCTAACTAAAAAGGGCAGGATACACTCTTACAAGGGAGGAAGAGGGATTAGGAATAGATCAAATATTCCAAGAACTGACTTACAAACATCAATACGATACAAGCGTAGGGGGGGGGCCCCGAATATGAAAAGATGTCTAAAACGTTGAAAATACACGTGAGGGTGCGACAACGTTTGGAAGGGTTTTCGAGGACCTTTCCCTTTACGTTTTGTACCCGGTTCCCTTTTCCAAACCCCGAAAAGTGCAAAACAGTCATTTGGGAGGGTTTCTCAAAGGGTAAAATAAAAAAATTTTTTAAATTTATAAGGGATAAGGACCCTGAGAAATACAAATAAAAAGTTTTTAAAATTTTTTTATAAAAAAAATCTTCAATTTCAGTATAAAAACTCAAAGGGAAGGCATATTTCATCATAAAAATGCACTGCAATCACTTCCCTTCAGAAAAATTTAAAACAAATTTTTTTACTAAAAAAATATTTAGGGGCCATATAAAGTTAACTATTGGGGAAATTTGCCCAGGCTGTTTTTAATAATTTTCAAATGTCCCTGGTGGCCAACTATATACGTTAAATTAAAACAGGGAAAAGTTGATTTCTATGTCCCAAAAATTTTCAATAAATTGCATATTTTGGAGTTAAAACTTACGAAATTGAGAAAAATTTTCCCCCCTTTTTCCCCTAAAAATTTTGGGGAAAAAAGTAATTATTCCTTATTTTTCTTCTTAATAATAAAACAGTCATATTTAGGTTTTAGTGTGAAAAATCCTATTGTCTAGTTTTTGATTGGGGTTGACAGGTTTGGGGAAAAAAAAGAGAACATAAATTCCGGGCCCCAAGGGCTGGGAGCAACAAAACTTTTCAAACCCGCTGATGAAAAACTGCAGCTAATTTAAAGTTGGGGTAAAGGGTTTTTTTGGGCTCCCGAAACACTGAGTTGGAAGGGGAAACCCCCTTACTGTTTTTGCCCGACGGGGGTTTCCCCCCGTATGAATGGTTGGGGAAGTAAAACCCTTTCTGAGAAAAGACAACTGCTGGGAAATTTTTTTTTCTTCTTGGGGTGGCCCTACCACAGGTTTTTTTGGGTTTTGTGTTGTGGTTTTTTTTTGCATGTATTGCTGATTTTTAAAATGGCCACCATCTGCCTGATTAGTCCCAGAAGGAAAAAAATGCGTTGTGGATAAAGCCCCCTAAAGGTAAAACTTTAAATTTAGCTGCAGTTTTTCATCAGCAGGGGAAAAGTTTTGTCGCCCCCAGCCCTTCGGCTGGGATTTTTTGTTTCTTTTGCTTTTCCCCAAACCTGTCAACCCTTTCCAATCTCCCCAGTCATTTTAAGCACCATTTATGAAAAAAGTCCTTCACGAAAATTTTAGGGTACAACGGGTGACAGCTTTTCCTTAAAAATTTGTTTTGGTAGGGTTTTCATAGACACAAAAAGAAAGAGGGGCCTAGACAAGTCGTTTTTTTACTACTAGTGGTCTTTATTTTCTCAGCGTGAAAAGAGTAATTAAGCAGCGAAGGAGCGTTTCCATTTGACTCTGCCAAAAAAAATCACTAGCTTTTTTTTTTTTTTTTTTATGTCTCCCTAACGTTCGAAACCCGGGGGCTCGGATCGAGTTGAAAATTTTTACCATCCGCAAGCTTTGTTCTCGGTTGGGGAAAGCCATTATTTTTTTTGGCAAAATCGTTCAAAAAATTAAAAAATTCATTAAAGTTAATCGAAAATTTTTTTTTAAAATAAAAACGGGGGACAAAATCTGAGGTGGCCAAATCATTTTTGAATGGGCTGTCCGGTCACGAATATGTTTAAATTTTTTTTTGGGTCCGATAATTAAAAGGGAAATGGGAAAATTTCAATTTTAACAAAAGTAAAATAACTTTTCCCCTGGCAACGAAAAACGCGCAAAGTTTTTTAATGCACTGCCCCAAACCCAGAAGTAAACAAAATTTCTTTCCCAGGAAGTATGTATTATTTGTCACCAAAGAGTTTAAAAATTTTTCCCAAGGAGTCCAAAGGGCCCCCTAGATGGCGGTGGTTTTTTTCCAAAAAAAATTAAAAGGGTTTTTCACCGGGTTTACCCCAAAAACTTTGGCAATAATAAAAAATATTGGAAACATGGCCCCGGGGGCAGCCAAAGGCGCAAATTTTTAATTTAAAAAAAAAGTGCCCAAAGTGGGTCTAGTTTTAGCCCTGCTCACTTATTTAACCCCGTCCAACTGAGCGTTTTCCCAGTTTATTTTTTTAATGTCCCCCACTTTCCCCGCTTTACAGGTGTAGTCAGTTGAAAATCACATTAAGCCAAAACCAATTATTTTCAGGGAAAAAATATTGTTGTTTTGTGAAATCTTTTTATAGGCCCCTCTGTGATTGTGAAATGTAATTATTATCTTTAGCACAAAACACTTTTTTAAATGGCGGGAGTAGGCCTTAACCAGCGCACTCCCCATCGTATTAGTCACTGCCCGGGCGGCGAAACCCATTTGATGGGAAAAATCGAGAAAATTTTAAATTTTTCAGCAATTTTTTGGAAAAAAAATGCGTTTTCCTATTAAAAATTATATCCCCAACATGGTTTTTCTTCAAAAAATTTCAGCTAAATATTTAGAAAATTTCAATTTCATTTTTAGGGTACCGGGACCGGTAATACCCAAAACAAAATTTTTAAATCAAAACCCCAGCTGGGGATTGAACCAGGTCCCCGCTTCACCGTCGGAAAGACTTTTTCATAGACTACTCCACTTTGACTTTCAATGCAATATAAGATCTTAATATAGCCTATTTTTAATTTCCCCGGACTGTATTTAATTTAGCTGAACAATTAAATTTTAGAAAAAAGGATCACCCGTGCAGGGGTTTTTCAAATCAAAGGTAAAAAATTCCAGTTTTAAAGATGCTGGTTGCGCTGAATGACCCCCAACAAGTCTGAGGTCCACTCTCCCTTTGTCTTTCTGATAACTCGGGTTTGGGCTTTTTGGAGGACGGTGCATCGTCCCCAGGCGCCATCTTGAAAGTCAGCTGGAGACGAACAACGGGTGTGTTAAAACATTTAGGGCCCCGGTTTTTTCAATCGGTTTGTTAAAAAGTTTCGTCACTAAAAGACTGTTAAGGCCCTTTAAAGAACAGTTTTTAAAAACAAAGGTAATGCAGTTTGCGTTTTTTTTTTTTTTTTTAAAGTGATTTTAAATCTCCGTTAGGGTAACGAAAATCCCTTTTGTAGGGGTTGTGATTGGTTTTCAGCTTGTATTCAAATATTTTGCGAAATTCTGAGTCTTTGGAAAAACAGTAACAGTTTTTTTGATATTGCACTTGACATATTTGGGGAAGGAAAAAATAAGGGATTTTTTTTACTTTTGTGATTTAATTTGTGTAAAAACCTTAAAAATCATGTCAGATATTGAAAAAAAAAATAAAATAAAATAAAACCGGGGCAAATGGCAACCCTAAATAGGACAAGTTAACTTTTGTAGTGTTTGGGCCCAGGCCCCCTTTCTAGGGGTTTTAATAATTGGTTCAATGTTTGCAAACAAAAGTAAAAGGCATTACTTTTTTAGGTAGCCCCTACAGCGGGTATGGTGGCCTAGGCCCTACCTTCTTCACAGACTTTTCTAGGCCCTGTTCTTAAGGCAATCATGAATCTTGGTCAATCTATGATACCGTATGGTAAATAGGGCAGAAAAATAAAACAGTGTTTTGAATGTGTAGGCTAGTTTTGTTTATTTGGATTAAGGACGCGTCAACCGTTAGGTCAATGCACCACTCTAACCTAGGGGGGGGGGGGGGGGGAGGGGCCCATGCTGGTCAGAAACAAGCCACGGGTAAGGGGAGGAAAGGGGGTTCTCACGTCGCGGTCGTCATCGTCTTTGTCATCGTTCGTGATGTCATTGTCGTCATCGTCGTCGGGGAAGTCGTCAAGGGAAGGGGGAAAGGTCCCCGACGACGATTGCCAGAGCTCACCTCTAGTTTCGAGGAGTAAATTACTGCCCTTCGTACTAGCTGATGTTTGCGAGGTGGACTTTTTCTCTTGAATCGCCTTTTACGATTAGCAGAGCCATGCTCTGGGCCAATTCTTCCCCGGGCCCAGACTAGGCCCCCAAGGCTAGGCCTAGGCCTTATCAAGAATAATGTTTTTGACTAGTCTATTCACCAGTCACCTTGCAGTAGGAGTTGCTAAATGATGCCCAGTTTTGTCAAGCAATATTTGAACTGTGGGTTTTCTTAACCTAAATCACATGAAGAAGTCCTCGTCATCCCACATTGCATAATGATCAGGGCCCCGATTCATGTACATTTTTATCCCGGTATAAGCAGAGTTAGGTGGTATAAGTGCGGTATAACTCCGAATCCAATTCATGAAGACTTATCCCGCCTCGCACGGGGATAAGAAAATATGTAAACAGATGGCGGACATTTTAAATTTTGCGTCTATGTGTAAAACGAGAAAAGTTTTCATTACTCTCATAAACCAAATCAGAAACCGTCTCGGGCCTAGGCCCAGATGTAGAAAATTATTCATAATACAACAGTGTAGGCCTAAAGTTCGATTAGGCTATAGGACTTGATAAAGGCCGGTGCACAATTGCCCGGGAACGACAACGGGAACGACAACGAGAACGGGAAGAAAGTTGAATCACACGTTAACTTACGACACGATGCACAATAAAGCTTCCCGTTGCCGGTCGTTCCCGTATCCCGGCAACGACAACGGGAACATCACCAAGTTTTAACTTTCCGTAACGTTCCCGTTCCGTACGTTACCGGAACCAATGGGAATCAAGATGTGCACGTCCTAAAACTATTTTATCAGCTGATTGATGGTTTATACGCGAGTAATATGCGAAATAAATTAAATAAACATGCGCGGAATAACAAAATAACAAAATATAATCAACACACTTATTATTTGATGTGTTCCCGTCGGCTTGCTTCACGGGCTGTTGTGCATCGAAGCCCTTATCGTTAGCGTCTTCCCGTTCTCGTTCTCGTTCCCGTTCTCGTTACCGGGCAATTGTGCATCGGCCTTAAAATTAATACGAACATAACACGTTTGACAAGCCCTTGGCCTCTCCTAGGCAACCCTAGGCCTGCACGACCTTGTCTTGACACACATCCCGCACAAATAACTAGTTTTGATTACTAAAAGCCTTATGCAGATGAACAATAGTATAATAGTCCTAGGCTATTCCAAAATTTACGGCAATAATACGCCTTTTCTTTTCTTTTAATGATCTCACTCAATCTTCTGTCAATAAATAAAAATGTAAAACAAAAGATGGAGCAAATTTTTAGTGTTCTCTTGCAAATCTGCTGATTTACATGGCTGTGGAATGCAGTGGAAAAAACATTTGTTGTACTTGTTGTTGGATTGAAAATTTCTGATTGGATGAGAGTTGCTCAGACTTAACCAGGCCTTATCCTTCCATGTCCTGCATTATACCGTCCTTATACCACATATACCCGGGATAAATGTACATGAATCGGGGCCCAGGACGTTGCCGAACAACTCTATCTCTTCTAGCATGGTTTAAAAATTCGTTTGCCATTTCTTCTATTTCATCATCAGTTGATGAGTCTAAATAATCCTTACCTTGAAGATTAGCCATCACTGCACAGTATTTACGTTATTATAATTATTGTTATTATTTTTATAATCTCAAAACACGACAGCTGATTTCAAGTCGCCATCTTGGAATGTCTTTTAACAGTCTGTTACAGCCTTAACGGATTCATTTTCGGCCCGTAACTTTAACGATCCGTTAAGATGTTTTAATCAATTGATTAGCGTTAAGCAGCCATTGAAAAACACCGACTTCTGCTAATCAGCTGATTAAGCTTTACGATCTCTTTAACGACCGATTGAAAAACCGGCCCTTACTCCTCCGGTTATAACACAAAGTAATATAGAATTTAACTCTTCTCAATACAAAGTGAGATCTAGTAATAGGGTAGGCTTCTAGGCCTGACATAGGTTTACCGTACATCTGGGACCAACTTCACGCAGAGGTGTGTGAAAACAATATTGCTCCCAATGCTTTTAAGGGGCTATTAGTATTACCCCCAAAAATTATTTTTTTCCACAAAATCTAAGCATAATAGGCCTACTAGGCCTACACTAGAATGACAATTCAAAAAATTATATCTTAAGGCTGCACAGGAGTAGCTATAATATCGGCGCGATGCAGTGTCCCCGCATTCAGTTGGAACTCGGCCCACAACTGTCATACGGCATAATTTTTTTTTTTACTCTTTTCACGATAAAATTTACTAGGACTTGTGTGATGTCGATTTTCGAAATTGTATATAATATGGGCATATAAAAAATTGCGAACTTGGACAATATTTTGAAAATTTACCTTCACTTTAGAGCTTTATAAAAAAATTACAAAACTTTTTATGGAAAATGTACATCACACAAGTCCTAATTTTAACATTTATCTTCAAAATAAAATAAAAAATTACCAAAATCGTGTGTGTAGTTACCGCTAAACTACTGAACTACGAATGCATGTTTTGCCGCTATTTTAGGCCTTTTCAGCCCCAGCAAGTGGCGCACTCTGGCGATACGACTTTTTGAGTGACAGGATGGTTATTTATGTTCGAAATAACAATTTCATTGGCCACAGAGTAAAACTGTTCAGCTAATGCAGAACACCACTCAATGCATAATACATGTTTACTGTTTGCTATGAACACGGCAACAGTAAGACATTATGTTATTTGTGTAAGCTGTTAAGCTTGAATCAACCATTTTATTTTTTCACGCTGAGCCCAATAAGAAACGTACACAGCATAATCATAATCGTGCATACGATATAAATTCGATGGAAAATGCTAAATTATAGTATGATCTGCAACGGTCATCAGTTCATATTAGGATTACGCCTCGCACATGATGTGAAAACATATTTACTTTATAGCATGTAACGGAACGCAATCTTTGTTAGCCTAGTATATGATACGTGTCAAATTATAACAGACAAAGAATTAAATTTAAAAATTACTCGTTTTGGAGTCGAACCCCGATCATTCGTTTTCTATCCGCGCGTTTTCTTTCCGCGCGAGCTGGAGTATCCACTTCACAAAGTACTCGGACTCAGTGGCGTAGGAACTATTTTTTTAGTGGGGGGGTCACACTCAAGTTGACTACGAGGTTGGGTGGGCAAACCGGGGTCTGGGGCGAAGCCCCAGCCGCCGGAGGCTTTTTCGCCGTAGGCGAGATTTTTTTTCAAAAGGTGCCCTTGATAGGTGGCCTAAAACACGTTTTCAGGCGAATTTTAATAATGAATAAGGGTTACATTTTGAAGCTAATATTGCATTGAAGATTGATTACCTAACTAAAATTGGTCGACAGTCTGCTTGGAAGTGAAAACATTGCACACAAAATATAATGAATATTAGTCTGAAATCAGATGGCTAGTCTAGTCTCTTACTTAATCTTCTAAAAAAATGTTAACAAAAACCTTCCTTTCTGTTTGCAAGCCCGACAGTGATAAAAATCCTAAAAATCACCCAACAAGCTATAAGTTGCTGAGTTGGACTCAATTGCGCAAGGCCATTTAAAAATGGAAAGTAAAATAGTGTTCCAGTTTGGAGTCGTTCTGTGTTTAATTTACGCGACTGTCAATACGAAATATCTTAACCCGAGAGTAGTCGCGTGTGGTCTTTTAGACCGACTTTTTTTTTCAACAGTTGGTGTTTGTACAGCGCGCATGCGTGGCTTGTCTAGTTCCGCCTACCTTCCCAAAATAGATTTGCGAAGCCAGTGTGCAATACGCGATTCAGTGTTCTGCAGAACTTCATCTAAGATAAGAGGTCCTGTTCGGTTGCTTGGTCTTTTCGACCGCTGCGCGACTACTAAGGGAGTCAAAAATATGCATACTCATCACTATTATGAGACATGTATTTTGTTATTGTAGGTTGATTATTCTTCAACATAGTGTTGGCATAATATTTCTGTCTTGGTTTACTAATAATTCGAACTACAGGGTGTTTCAAAACATATTTTTATACCTTTTTGTTGGTTTGCACCATTCTGTGTTTGATTGATTATTGATTGATTATTTATTGATTATTGATTGATAATTGATTAATTTAACCATGTATGCTGTCACATATATGATAAATTATCTTATATTGGTAATCAAAACGTCATCCTAACGTTATTAGCCCATAATAAATAATGCGGTCTAAAGGACCGGGCGCGACTACTAACGTTACAAACAGGGGCGCGACTACTCTCGGGTTAAATATATTGTACTAGGAAAACGCTAAAGTCCCGCCGCGTTGATGGATGAGCTTTTAAAGGTTTTAGTTTGCGTGGGATATCTTTACTTTTGCAAGTGCTTTGTTTTGCTGCCTACGCATTGTAGGTGAATGTTGTCAAGTTTCTTTTGTTTCTTGTCAATTGGTATTATTTACCGTAAAAAACTTGTATTAAAAGCTTTATTTCTATGGATTCTGGCTAAATTTTTCAACTTTTTCTTTCAAAAGGTACTACATAACCATAACCTTAATGTCCATGTATAATATGAACGTTGTAGCCCCACCCGTTTGGTCAGAATTGGCCCAAATGGCACGAAAATATCGCACAAAAAGTCAAAAAACGTATATTAAAAGCTTTATTTCTCTCGATTCTGGTTAACTTTTTCAACTTTTTCTTTCAGAAAGCAATAGATCACCATTACCTTAATGTCCATGTGAAATATGAACGTTGTAGCCCCACCCGTTTGGTCAGAATTGGCCCAAATGGCACGAAAATATCGCACTAAAAATCGAAAAAAAATCGTAAAAGTACGATATTCATGAGAAATATTTCTTCGATTGTACCCAAAAACGTGGCAAGTCTAAGTTCAGAGAAAACGAAGGTCGTGTCAAATTTTCATCAAGATCGCATATGCCGTTTGCCCGGTAGAGAGCGAACAAACAGACGGAAAAAAAAAAAAAAAAAAAACAGCGAACAGACGGGGAAAAAAAAAAAAAAAAAACAACGGAGCTAAATTTTTTGGGGGGTCGGTGAAATTGAAGTCTTCGCTTCGCTCATCCAATTAAAATTGTCTCCACTGGGAATAGAACCCCGGCCGGTCTCCCGCTATGTCCGGGCGGTCGGGGCGGATGCTCTTACCAAATGAGCATTGGAGACGGCGTCATGAACTCGGTCTATTTGGTAGTTATATTTTATTATTGGGGTGTGATAGTTAAGTGTCGATATAATCAAATACAAATGGTGAACATTGTGGGCACTACACCCAAAAAAATCAGAACGTTAAAGGTCTATTCACGTGAGAAAATCTAAAGCCGATCATTGTACAAACTGTATTCGCTTGGGCATATCCTCATTGCACATGAAAGATATCAATCTAGATTTTGTTTGTGCCATTCAAGAACGACGTGGTAACGCAATAAATTAGTCCACAGCTGTCCCCACCCCCCTCCAGCAGCAAGCATTTCTCTTGCAATAGTAAGATATTATTCTCAAGGCCACGCATCGTGTGTAAAGCTGGGCTCCGACAACGTATGCGTGACAAGTCTTTACTTTTTTTTACGTGTTATCCAATCACGCATCATTGTTATTTGTGAATATTGTTTATTGTGCCATGCAAGTACCTAACCAACATACGGATGACATAAATAGCGGATCGACGACACATTCTGTAGATTTGCCACATCATCGTCATTAGAAAATTTATTAAGATTACTTTATCAAATTCAAATGATAATTTTGTCTTTCAAACTTGCTCTATCTTAGCTATTATCTTTGCTCTGACATGTTTTTGATAATTATATTTTTGGGTGTTGAATGACCTGAGTTACCTGGGCCCCGATTCATGTACATTTATCCCGGGTATAAGTGGTATAAGGACGGTATAATGCAGGACATGGCAGGATAAGGCCTGGTTAAGTCTGAGCAACTCTCATCCAATCAGAAATTTTCAATCCAACAACAAGTACAACAAATGTTTTTTCCACTGCATTCCACAGCCATGTAAATCAGCAGATTTGCAAAAGAACACTAAAAATTTGCTCTATCTTTTGTTTTACATTTTTATTTACTGACAGAAGATTGCGTGATATCATTAAAAGAAAAGAAAAGGCGTATTATTGCCGTAAATTTTGGAATAGCCTAGGACTATCATACTATTGATCATCTGCATAAGGCTTTTAGTAATCAAAACTAGTTATTTGTGCGGGATGTGTGTCAAAACAAGGTCGTGCAGGCCTAGGGTTGCCTAGGAGAGGCCAAGGGCTTGTCAAACGTGTTATGTTCGTATTAATTTTATCTAGTCCTAAAGCCTTATCTAACTTTAGGCCTACACTGTTGTATTATGAATAATTTTCTACATCTGGGCCTAGGCCCGAGACGGTTTCTGATTTGTTTTATGAGAGTAATGAAAACTTTTCTCGTTTTACACATAGACGCAAAATTTAAAATGTCCGCCATCTGTTTACATATTTTCTTATCCCCGTGCGAGGCGGGATAAGTCTTCATGAATTGGATTCGGAGTTATACCGCACTTATACCACCTAACTCTGCTTATACCGGGATAAAAATGTACATGAATCGGGGCCCTGATGGCGGAAAAGGTTCATATAATTTCCGAAGCAAAGTTTTTAAACGGTTACTAGTTACTACGATGAAATCTTCACACTATAAAACGAGAATCATTAGTGTGCAGTAAAGAAAGTAGTACAATAAAAAGATCTGGAACAAACAGACAGACAATGACTACGTATATCACGCACGCCAAAGCGCCTTGGTTGAAATCGCCTTCAACGAATTCGATTTGGGATCCGCCCATATATCACGCCACTACGAAGCGCATTCTTTCTTTCAAGTCGGTTGCAGATCGGTTGCAGACAAGGTCCACTGGATTTCCGCTAGGCGACGTTCGACATTAACATGAGTTGGCGGTGTGTTTCAAAACGGAAATATACATATGGCTGTGGATGCGCACGCACAACATGAAGATATCGCGAAGCTGCACGAAGCCGCACGAAGTCGCTTTGAAGTGTATACCACGTAAGGTCAAGGCGATTTGGTTCCCTCCAAGTCGATTCTAAAAGCGAGTTGAACGGAAGCGCTTCGAGACAAATTCAACGCATATATCACTGTCTGCAATCGGCTGGAACCAAGGCGATTTCAACCATGGCGCTTTGAACGTGCGTGATATACGTAGTCAATGTAAAAATATGGAAACAAATCGGTTAGACAGGTGTTTATACTTTATATAATAATAATATGTTATCTGCGTAATGCTGTCTTCCCGCAGTTCAGCTGGAACTTACTTAGTCCACATTAATTGCCATATCTGCATAAAATTAGGAAAAATCTATTAACAATAAAATTTACTTATACTTTATAAAAACATGATACCTACTACAGAAAATTTTGGAAAATAAACATTTGCTTTCGAATACTAAAAAAATATTACACCTTTTAAAATTAAATACGCAAATTTCACAAGTATTTAAAATGTCGTGACTTGTGTGCGTGGTTGGGTATTGGAACATTAATTATTGTAGCTTGTTAGATTAATATTTTGTCAGCTTGCATTTCATCCATAGCATCTTGATGTAGGCCTACCATATTTTGTATTGACTATGAAAATAGCAACTAGTGCTAATGAATAAAGAACACTAACTTGGTGTATCCAGGAATGTCCAATGGGGGGGGGGGGGGTCAATATGCCAAACAGGGACGGGGTCTGGTGCGAAGCCCCAGCCGCCGGAGGCCTTCTCGAATTTTTTCTCGTATTTGACATTTTCAACGCCTCTAAACACGTTGTAGAGTCAATACATACCTAAAGTGCTATGCGAATCATAAAATTTCTTATTGTGCGAAGTCTGACTTTGTAAGTAATTGTAATTATGTAAATATCATAGTTAGGTTGCTCCCTCCTTATATTTTTCTTCAATCGATCACACTCGTTTTTGTTTTTTTTTTTTGGGGGGGGGGGGGGGGGGCTTCAACCCCATAACCCCCCCCCCCCTCGCCCCCTTGGATACGCCACTGAAAAACACTACTACTATACTACCTACTACAAAAACAAAACAAGTTTCAAAATCATGTGTTATGAGTTATGCCCTAACGTTGACGCGCCCTTTCTCCAAATACTAAAACAATATGTTGCAACCTTAGGCTATTCCACCGCGTTTTCTATTTTCCAAAATATGCTACTAAGTCAAAATATAGTGAATGGCTTTGAAACATGGCTATTTTAGAAAATCAAAATATTTTTTCCAAATTTTTCTGATCCGATACACGGCCAATATAGCCACCTCAAAATAATTTCAAACTTCAATTCGCCAGGGCACACCATTCAACGTAGGGTGTTGTGCTTTTGTGACATTAATTTTCAACTGTTTTTCTTTGGACTGACTGAGAGAAAAACAGATTTATTTTAACAATTGTCTTTCCTGCGAATTTTTTCGTTTGCCAGTACAAATCGGTAAAAAATACCGCCAAACGAAAAAATTAGCAGGAAAGACAATTGTTAAAATAAATCTGTTTTCTCTCATCAGTCCATAGAAAACCAGTTAAAAATTAATGTCACAAAAGCACAACACCGTACGTTGAATGGGTGTGCCCTGGCGAATTGAAGTTGAAATTATTTTGAGGTGGCTATATTGGCCGTGTACCGGATCAGAAAAATTTGGAAAAAATATTTTTGATTTTCTAAAATAACCATGTTTCAAAGCCATTCACTATATTTTAAATTAGTAGCATATTTTGGAAAATAGAAAAACGCGGTGGAATAGCCTTAAAAACTGAGCAATCCCATTATTTATTTAGGTGATAATACACAAAAGTTCGATATTATAAACCGTATTATACCTTTTTAGTGCAAGGGCCACTGAATCTCTAGCTGATTTGGGGAAGGGGAGGTAAAATGATCACTTAGGATTGATTTGTTACATGTGTGTATCAGTAAAAAAAGTATACATTTACTTGATATCTAATTTGATATTTAATGAATGCTTGGGCTCAAATTTTGGTGTCTTGAGTGGGGTGGTCTGTTTTACATGGCCACACATTCATTTGTTTGAGTACCAAAATAATTTCTGGGAGAAAATATTGGTAAAAAGGGATGATAGTAAGCATATCGACAATCCGACAATTTCAATTGGCCAGCGATTTTGGCCGAACGGGTTGAACTTCAACACAAAATAATACTAACACTTCTGAAACTAAAATGTTTTGCTTTGACCTTGATTCACTTTTCGCTAACACATCGCCCCCTCCCCCCCCCCACACCCACAATCGCATGCAATGTCTGGTCTTTGTCGGCGAAAGTGAACAGCACACACTGGATGTAAGCGAGAAAACGCGTGTGACACACTCACTCACACATAGGGTCCACCCGCTATCTGTCACATTGGGTTGGTTGGGTAAGAGTGAGACATTATCTCTATCATAAACCCTGCATTTCAGAGTCTCAAAACTCAAGATAAACATTAGAGAATCGTTCTCGATAAACTAAAAGAGAGCGGTGAGCATCCATCAACGCGACTATATAGCCTATCAATATCATATATCGAGTACCCGGGAACATTCGCATTAAATTGATTGATAGCTAAACCTATTAAGGTATAAATTATAGGGTTTAGACTTTAGTTAGAGTTTAGTTGGTATAAGGGTGCATCAACTGTACGGCCATAATATACCACTCTAGCCTATGATAGACTATAGGGAGGAAAGGGAATGTTACCGGGTAGGCCCCCTACTCAACATATGACTTGCTCAATCATCTATCAAAACCTTTGGCGTTTTCATAGTTTCTGCATTGATCAGTGATTAAAGAAAGATTCAGTTGCCGGTACAATATCTATTTTTGCCCACCTACCGTACCCGCCTGCCGCGTACCGTACGTACGTACCGTAATAATATTGAATTGAATATAAAAATTTATCCAGACAAACCGGTAAATAGGGTAGATAACCCGAAGGAAGTAGCAGATGCTTTTAACCTGTTTTTTTAAAATTGCTATAAAATGGTAGAGGTGGAACAGACCAACAACATTAGTTACCCTAACGACCCTATTGAGATAATAAAACTACATCAAGAACCAATAAAAAACTCTATGACATTTGCTCAAGTAACTGAAAAAGAAATAGTCGACATTGTCCATAGCTTAAAAAACACGTCATCAGTTGGGTGGGATGAAATCCCTACAATAGTAATAAAAAAAGTAGTACATATAATAAAATGGCCCTTAGTCCACATATTTAATCACTCCCTAACAACAGGAACATTTCCAGATAAAATGAAACTCTCTGTTGTCACACCTAGTGATGGGAATTTTCACGAAAAAAAATAATCTTGAAAATTTCATGAAAATTTTCAAGGTTTGTTAATCTGTTATTTGAACTGTATTTTACCATATTATAAATAAAAATAATTCATTTCTATCAAGGATGTAGGCCTACAGTGGGACTCAGGCTGAGGTGGAATAAGTCTAATATGCAATATTTGATTAATTTTATTCTTGCAATTTGCAAATAGCGAAATAGGCCTACATTATAAAAATAATCGTTGAGACAAAAATGTTAAACATTGAATTGGGATAGTATCCAACATGAATGATGGAAACAAAGTAACATAAAACATATTATATTGTCGCTGCACATTCGTCCTAGGTCCTAACTTAACGTTCCGCGATGAATCGTCAATCGTCGCTGATAAGTTTGCTAACCTTGACTTGAACCTACTGTTTACAAACGTGCTATTTTTATTATCTCGGGGTTTTTGCATACGTTTATAACGGGTTTTAAAAACAAAAGATCGGATTGACAAATAACACGAATTTTATGTGTTCTACACGCGGGATGGAAAAATCTAGCCCTAGCAAAACAAACACAAACATGTACAGTGGCGGATCGATGATGCAACACATACAACTTCTGCCCTCGCGGGTCAAGAAGAGGTACCTGACCTGGCACGCTAGTGCTGAGCCGCTCCACTCCAGGGGCTGCACTCGTCCGGTGGTTGCTCGACGTTCCTGCTTGTCCTGTACTAGTTGCTACTTAAGAATTAGATAGTTGAAACGGCTGAAGGCTGAGAATTAACTTATAAGAAGGATTTTAGGATGCTCATGCTACTCAGTGAGTGAAACAATTTAAAAGCAGTGGCGTTATATTGTAACATTTGTGAAATACTAACTACTGACATCGGTTGTTTTAATTTAAGGGTGCCAAACCCC
>JAMZAV010010271.1:0-22696 GCA_024449915.1 Sweltsa coloradensis
TTTCGGGGGGTCTACCGGGTTGGGGGGAAGCGATATATCTAGAGGGCCCTTGCCTTGGTCTAGGTTATAGCAGTGAGTGGTGTGTATCCTGTGACCAGATTGTTCTGGACTTGAACCCAAGTCGCGTCACTTTTTACTGACAATAATTTTTATGTTGATGGTCTGGGCCTGTATTCAGAATAATAAAAAACATTATACTTATTTCAAATGTTGCGTAAATGTTCTTTATTTGCAATCCCTTTTTCCCATAGAAAATGATCATTGCATAGAGACAAAAACTAAACTTTAAATTTGAATTATTTTGGTTTTCCTCTCATTATGTGATGGGTTCTAACACTCAATAAAAATGTGAGAATTGTAAACACTTCTTATACTTGACGGACGACACGTCATTTTACGCCGCTCGTGAATGGTGATATTTGATCTCAGTGCGACCTTTGGGCAATGTGTGAGCGACCGGGAGCGCATCTCGCGTCCTCTCAAAACCTTTCTGCAGTACAAACAGATCCCACTGCCTCGTCGTAAAATATACGGCTCGCTATTGGAGGGACAAATTAAAAATATTTTGAGCGGAACTTCTGAGGCCCTCCTCCAACACGTCTCTCCCGCAATCCCCTCACCCATGTCCGTTTATCTCCAAGATTATGCTTAAGAGTGCTGTTTTAACCCGTGGGAATTTAAACGTAGAGAGAGAAAGAGCATGCTTTACCGGACTCAAAAGGCAGGACAGCGATATTCCAATCATGATTTTTTAGCCAATAACAGCGCAGGGAGCTATATGATTCACAGTCACCCGAGATACGTGTTACGCTGTGCACTCGCTGACGACGAGCGGGTCCCACTGCGCATAGACCCCGCACGCAGTTACATGAGTGAATTGTAGCTTTTAGTTTTTTCAAACACAATCACTTCGCGATTGTCTACGGTATTTATTATATTGCACGTCTTTAATCTCTCATTCCCAATAGAATATGATTATTTTATTACACATTTATTAGGACACTATTATTCTTTTATTCTGAAAATACGAGTAGGCAATTAATAAAACAACGAATAAAAAACTAAAAAAAATGAAACCCTGGTACTGCGTTTGCCCTTGAGCGACATTTTGGGTTGAATTACGAATGAAGGAAACGTGGAGACACAAGTGGAATGGTGGCATCCATGTCAAGGTGAAGATAAGCAGTGCTAGGAACTATCGAATTCAATTCATTTTGCAATCATAAGATATGTTTTGTTTCCCGCTTCTTACATTGTGGTTAATAATTTTATTATGGGTAGTATTTTCTTGTTTTTTTTTTGCAGAAAATGGGGGAAACAATTAACGTTCTGTTCAAAACTTTTGCAAACTTTATAAAATTTAAATCTAACATCTCCCAAAATTGCATAATTTTACCTTACCTTCCCAAACTCAAAACAGTAGGTGAAAGATAATAAAAAAAGTGCACAGTCATTAATCGTATCAGTCAGAAAAACGTAGTTGATATGCCAAAGAGACCAATTACTCGATCATAGATATAGAATCATATTTTTGCGCCCCCGGTCGGAGGCAGAATCGCATTTTTCAACCGCTTCCCAACCCTTCAGTGCTCCCATGATAACACGAAATGACTGGTCCGAAAATTATGCAATTTTGGTAGAAGTTAGATAATTGTATAGTTTTTTGCAACATATTGAACAGAATGCTAATTTATTTCAAAATTTTCCACCAAAAAATCAAGAAATACGACAACTTTTTATAAAGTTACGTTTTTTCACATATTTTCTTTTTTTTTTTTTTTGGCAGAAAAGGGGGGAAAACAATTAAACGTTCTGTTCAAAACGTTGCAAACATTATTGGATGAGCGTAGCGAGCGAAGCGAGTGAAGCGAAGACTTCAATTTCACTGACCCCCAAAAAATTTAGCTCCAATGTTTTTTGTTTTTTTTTTGTTTGTTTTTTTGTCTGTTTGTTCGCTCTCTACCGGGCAAACGGCATATGCGATCTTGATGAAAATTTGAGAGGACCTTTGAAATCTCTGAACTTAGACTTGCCACGTTTTTGGGTACAATCGAAGAAATAATTCTCATGAATATCGTACTTTTACGATTTTTTTCGATTTTTTGTGAGATATTTTCGTGCTATTTGGGCCAATTCTGACCAAACGGGTGGGGCTACAACGTTCATATTATACATGGACATTAAGGTTATGGTGATGTAGTACATTTTGAAAGAAAAAATTGAAAAAGTTGGCTAGAATCTACAGAAATAAAGCTTTTAATATAAGTTTTTGATTTTTTGTTTTTGATATTTTCGTGCCATTTGGGCCAATCTGCCCAAAAACGGGTAGGGTTTACAATGTTCATATTATACATGGACATTAAGGTTAGGGTGATGTAGTACCTTTTGAAAGAAAAAGTTGAAAAAGTTATCCAGAATCCATGGGAAATAAAGCTTTTAATATAAGTGTTTTACGATAAATAATACCAATTGACAAGAAACAAAGAAACTTGACAACAATCACCTACAATGCGTAGGCTACAAAAAAAAGCTTATGAAAAAGTAAAGATATCCCACGCAAACTAAAAACTTTAAAAAAGCTCATCCATCAACGCGGCGGGACTTTAGCGTTTTCCTAGTATAATTGGATGAGCGAAGCGAGACTTCAATTTCACCGACCCCCCAACAAATTTTAGCTCGGGTGTTTTTTTTGTTTTTTGTTTGTTTTTTCCGTCTTTTTTGTTCGCTCTCAAACCGGGCAAACGGCATATCCGATCTTGATGAAAATTTGAGGGGAACTTCGAAATCCCTGAACTTAGACTTGCTACTTTTTTGGGTTCAATCGAAGAAATATTTCTCATAAATATAGTACTTTTACGATTTTTTTCGATTTTTAGTGCGATATTTTCGTGACATTTGGCCCGATTCTGCCCAAAAAACGGGTGGGGCTTACAACTTTCATATTTTACATGGACATTAAGGTAATGGTGATGTATTGCTTTCTAAAAGAAAAAAGTTGAAAAAGTTAGCTAGAATATATAGAAAAAAAAGCTTTTAATATAAGTTTTTTGATTTTTTGTACGATATTTCTTGCCATTTGGGCCAATTCTGACCAAACGGGTGGGGGCTACAACGTTCCATATTATACATGAACTTTAAAGGTTATGGTGATGTAGTACCTTTTGAAAAAATTACGGTAAATAATACCAATTAACTAGAAACAAAAGAAACTTGACAACAATCACCTACAATGCGTAGGCAGCAAAACAAAGCACTTGCAAAAGTAACGATATCCCACGCAAACTAAAAACTTTAAAAAGCTCATCCATCAACGCGGCGGGACTTTAGCGTTTTCCTAGTTATATACATCGTGAAAATTCCACAACAGTCGTTTGTCCGGTAGAGAGCAAACGAAACATAAACACACATTACTATATAACAAAATATAAACATAACACGAGCTATTTTCTCAAGATTGTAATATTGGAGTCTTCATAACGCAATTCCAATCATAATAATTATTTAATTATTACTCGATGAACGTAACTAGGGAAAGATTTGCATTCGAATCGAAACATAGCCAATTTCCATATTGAATTGCTTGATGATGGCTTGTTGGCCGCTCGATTTAATTACATTTGTATCATACTATATCCGATATTGGAATCAAGATTGCACTTTTATGGAAATCAATCCAAAAATAAAAAAAATAAAAAAATCCACACATTTTCTACATCTGCGTCATCGTAGAAGCGTAAATGATGGATAAGGAGAGGAACAAATGACGAAATAATAAAACAATATGACAATATTTGACTTATGTGACTGATTGAAGGAAGGTCATCAATAAAATCGTAACATATGCAATCACTAATAACTTAAAAAATTTAAATTTAAAAATCATATCAGGCCAAGGTTGAAAAAGGAAAAATGGAAATAACACAATTTTGCAGCAACAAAGGGAAGTTATCTCAAGAAAAGTGTGTTGGACGTCAGTGCGCCCGGTGCGTGTGTGATTCACTTATTGGTGCGACCCAAAGTATTACATTACAACGCGGGAAACGGTTATCTGTGTTGGCCTCGCACAACACTCATTCAAGGTCAAATGCAAGGTTTCGTGTATTGAGTTCGACTCCCCCTACCGAAAAAACATCACTCCGACGTCGTCCCTTGTAATAATATTCGGAGTTCGGAATAAGTTGAATAATTAGAATGAAAATGTCAATCCTCATTCACCTTCCGTCAAAAAAATTCACATACTTGGTGATCCTGAGAAGGAAGGAAAAACTGAACCACTACACTTAGTGACCTCGAATTTTTGCTATGAGAGGGTTTTTCATGTATGCACGTATTGGGTTTCTACGGGCTTATAACAATACTATGAATATTATAATAATCAATAGATAATACGCACTATAGACATGCACGATTATAAGATGTCATGTTATTGTTAATAAAAAAAAAACTTCGAATTTCGTTTACATATATCCCACTCCCATTAATCGAGATAAATTACAAATTTAAAACCTGAAATTTAAGTTTGCCACAGTTACAAGATAACTATAACTGTTTTGATCGAGACCATATCATTGAATGCTATTACGTCTCACAAATGTATCTCAAGGGGAGTGGCTCCGGGCTCGTTATTACTGGAGAATAGATGGTTGTTGATGTTTGCGAGAGTGATACGCGGAGTGTGAGGGGAACTGGTTGCTTGACGATAAAACAGAGCATCACACAATGTCTTCATTTATTTATTCTCAATATTCTTGTTAGCGTCAAAGGCGCAAGGATTCCCCACATATTTTATTTTCACCTTCACCACCACCACCACCACCACTCGTCGTCAACATAGTCTCCCACCGAACGGGATAATAAAACAACAAAATTTATAAAGCCAAAGCAAGCGCTAGGTGAAAAAAAAATCAATATTTTCTAATCAGTTTAATGAACTCAGTTAATATACCAAACATATCCAGTTCGTACACCGTCTTATGAGGTAGAATTTTGGTTCTAAATGATGATCCAATGCAACTCAAGACGATGAGTGGATATGGTGGAATGGAGAGTAGATCTACGTTAGATTATTACTTATAATGGCATCGAACCCGCGTCCCTTTGGTGCCATAATATGCTTATCATACCTGCGCACTATGTGTGAACCACCATGAAAAGGCATCTTATATTATAAATGAAATAAAATGCATGCTGGATAAATAAAATTACTTCCTTAATGATCAAGGCTTTTCCGCGGCTGCGACACAGATCCGAAGCGCACGACTCCTATAAATAATACCGGTAATTAGATCGAATCCTAGGTAAGATATGGAAATTTTGAATTGTTATGATCTTGATAAATCATGATCATGTCCAATACTTCAAAGAGGGCAGTAAGCATCAAGATCAACTCCAAAAGTACCAAGAAATCATAATAATATAATAGTATTAAAATTACTCGTTTAATCCTTTACAATATGACAACTGAGTGTACAATAATGGCCTCTCGGCATGGGGATTGTTTAAACCAAAGCCCTATACCCGACTTTAAACATAAAACTGCAGAGAGCGCCACCGGTCGGAGGCGGAATCACATTTTTCAACCGCTTGCAGACCTTCCGTGGGTCCCATGATAACATCGAAATGGCTGGACCGAAAATTATGCGATTTTGGGAGAAGTTAGATAATTGCATAATGTTTGCAACGTATTGATCAGAATGTACTTTTTTTCCCCCCATTTTCACCAAAAAAATCAAGAAGTACGTCAAATTTTCCAATTTTCACGTATTTTCTTGATTTTTTTGGCAGAAATCGGGTGAAAAAAAAAATACATTCTGATCAATACGTTGCAAACATTATTCAATTATCTAACTTCTCCCAAAATTGCATAATTTTCGGTTCAGCCATTTCGATGTTATCACGGGAGCACGAAACCATTACATTTTTGTCAAATTTTAGCTTGAAAGAGACACCTTAACGCCTGTGACACCTTAAACCATAATATTTCATTATAAGCGTCAGTTCTAGAAGTATTTCCACTTTCCCAGTAGTTGGGTACGATGGGGTAGGACAATCACTATATTTTGTAACCCTCAGCTGCAAAAAAAAATGAATTTTTTCTCGTAATTTGGAGACGGTAATTTCAGTAATTTAACTTGATGGCAATACCGCGAATTTATTATGATTATTGGCCTTTACTTAAGCCTGTATGATATGTAATATAATATTATATCACAAATTATTTATTCTCCCCCGGGGGCGGGGGGGGGGGGGGGGGGGGGGCTCCCCGCCCAAAAGGAAGTAATTTTTTGCGGGTTCCTCGCGAAAAATTATCAAACTCGATTTGTTATTAAATTTGTGTTTCGCACGCCCTTGAAACATCTTAAAACATTGACTCACATTTAAAAAGCCCCCCCCCCCCCCCCCCCCCCAAAAGCAGCTAAAAATTTAAAGTTATAAGTTATATGGATGGCACCGGCCTTCACTAAACTTTTTATATAGACCTACTATTATTAATGCGCATAGTTAACTAATATTACGCCCAGTTAAGTCCTAGAATTGTTTTGTTGTTGTTTTGGTTGGATTATGAATATGAGCCCATAAATAATTAAGTCTTATTTGCAGTTCACAGCAGCATTTTGGTACAAATCTCTTGGCATAAGAATAAAAAATCAAGGTAGGATAGTTTACATTCAATGCGCTGCACTTATTTAAAAACTATAATTATGAACATATATTATTAATAATAAATAATAATTACAAAAAATCCATATCTATACCAATTATCAATTATACCATTAATGAGACTTGCATAATATATACTAGGTTCACAGTATCTTTGGGTTTAGAATGTTAGACCCAAAGACGGTGCATAGCTCTTAGGCCGCTTTGGCCCTATACCGCCTACAGCACATCATTGTAAATTGTAATAAATAAATTACCATTATGGTTTATCGTTCATCGGTTGGTGGTATCCATGAAACTGATGAAAGTTGTGAAAAATGTGTCTCAAGGAATAGGAATAGAACTCCCATCTAACCCACAGTATTGCACGGAATAATATACACATTCAGACTTTTTCTTTCATTACACATCACAAAATGTGTATTGCTAATTTTATGACCTTTTAGGCTTGCTAAATAATAAACATGATCGAGTAAATTCATTCTGGAGTTGACCGTGACGCTACAATATTGCATTGGTTTAACATTGAATGCCCCCATGCAGCCGCCCGGTATCTGCCTTGGAGGCAGTTCTCCACTTGACCGCCAGATGTCAGCACTTTGCTTTTAAACGCGATCGAAAAATACCAAGTTTGACATTTGTTGAAGGGGTCATGGTGGACTCAATAATTTTTCTGTTAGTTTCTAAATTCATAACAAGTTAGCCTGAATGACCCTTTATTTCATTAGCCTAAATTCGTGGTTTCCACTCGGCACTCGGCTTTACTGCATGCCTCCCTTTTTAATTTCAATTACAGTGGAAATCCTCAAACATTTAGAAACTCGCTTCACACAGTTGATAATATGGTGAAACACTACTAGATTCTTTGTGAATGCTTACTTATTATAAGTTATACCTGCAGTGTTGTTGAGAGTCAGCAGGAAATCCAATTATACCATCTGCGGCACAGACAAGTGAGAACTGTTAGAGTTGCCGACGAGCTTTAATTATAATATCACTTCTCCACAAACAGTTAGGACAAACTGGAAAAACCATTTGCAAACTCGAAAAAATAATTTACCGCGATGTAAGTCACTTTTCAATGGCATTCAATCAAGTCAACTTGTTATTGTTATTTGAGGAACTGAGAATAATGTCGCAGATTCGAAACGTTTGAAATCCACAAAGAAACGGTATTAAAAAACATGTATTGTTTTTATCAATGCTACGTTACGTACTGCAGTGGCGTATACAGGAATTCATAAGAGGGGGGGGGGGTTAAACCAAGTAATTGATAGATGTACCGAAGGCTAAGTGGGGGGTCCGGGAGGCTTGCTCCCCCCCCCCCGGGAAAAAATTCTCCTTGAAGGTCATTTTGGTGAAAATCTGTATACTTTTGAAAGCATCACAATGACTCAGCATTTTCTCTACTAGGAAAACGCTTAAGTCCCGCCGCGTTGATGGATGAGCGTGATTGGTGCATGAGGGAAATATAGATTTTTTCACAAAAAACATACATTTTCAAACAATGCAATGGGAAAAAATCATATTTATTTATCAAACAAAACAAAAATTATAAAATCCGTCTTAATAATGTAAAGATGTATTGTTTTTTAATCTTAAACACCTTTCACTTTAAAAGAAAATGAAAAATTATAAAAGCCTTAGCATTATCTCAGCTTCATAGCAAAATCGTAAAATTGCAATTATAAATTAAGAGAAATTGTTCGATTGTTCTTAAATTTCTCACGAATACATTAATTCATAAAATTACGGTTCTATAAAAAAATCATTAAATTCGGATAAAGCACGTAGGTGTTATTAGTCGAAGAATGTTTAAAAAAAATTTAAAATCGTAAAATTGCAATTTCATAAGAAATAATTTTCCGATTGCACTCAAATTTCACAGGAATATATTAATTTATAAAATTAAGGGTCTGTAGAAAAATCATTACAATTGGAGAAAGCATGTAGGTGTTATAAGACGAAGAATTTTTTTAAAAATCGAAAAAAAAAGTAAAATTGCGATTTTCATAAGAAATAATTTTTGGTCGATATTTCTAATCGTGCAGTTCTAAGTTCAGAGATTTCGAAGGCCTCCTTAAAATTTCATAGCATTGGATTATTGATTTAGCCTGAATTAAGCTAACAAACACACAAAAATACAAACAGAAACAAAAAGAAAAACGAAAAAAATCGTAAAATTGCTATTTTCATGAGAAATAATCTTTCGATTGCGCCCACAAACGTGGCAGTTCTAAACCCAAAGATTTCAAAGCCCTCCAGAAAATTTTATCGAAATTGGAGTATCAGTTTATCTGGAATCGTGTTAAAAAACACACAAAAATACAAACAGAAAAAAAACAAGAAAATCGAAAGAAAAAAGTAAAATTGCGATTTTAATGAGAAATAATTTTTCGATCGATTTTTTGAACCGTGCAGTTCTAAGTTCAGAGATTTCAAAGACCTCCACAAAATTTCATCGCAATTGGAGTATCGGTTTAGCCGGAATCGTGTGGACAAACACAAAAATACAAAAAGAAAAAAAAAACATTCCGGATTTTTTTCTCCAGTGTAGTAGAATGGAATCTTCGCTTCGCTCGCTACGCTCATCCAACTAAAATCCTGTTATAAATCTAAAAGTTTTTCTTTCAAGGTTATTTTGGTGAAAATATGAAAAACGTTTTAAAGAAACGACATTTTATCTACTAAAATTCTGTTTTTAATCCACTTTTTAACCTAAATTGTTTCTCTTTCAACTTTCAAGGTCATTTTGATGAAAATCTGTGCGTTTTAAAGCATCACAATAACAAACTTTTATCTACTAAAATCCTCTTTTTTGGTCAGATGGTAATTTGCCTTTAGTTAAAGTGCATTTCACACTTTTTTTTGCAAAAGGGGGGGTTTTGTCGTTAGGCATTCTTGAATGAAAATGTATCTTATTTTGCTATGCCTTACACATTGTTTGTTTTTTTCAACACCCAGGCTAAAGCATGCATAGTCGTGGTTGCAGAATAGTTCAAACCTCGGTTCAAACTACAAAGTATGTGAACTTTATTTACAGTTTTTAATAGTACGGAATATTCAGGATATTTTGTGCATATTTAATATTTATAGTTTTTGACACAGCGTAAGCATGATATGCTGCTTAAATGCAACTTTTTAAATAATCAACACCATTCTTGCTAAAAATTTAAACAAACAATCACCATCTACAAATAGGGAACCTGTGTTGCAACAATATTTAAAATATGGTCGTTGTAGTTAGATGAATGAGTCTTGAGGGCCACGTTCCGAGATGTAAGTGCATCCAATCACAGATAGCCTGGATTGGCACCGGATATAATGCGAGAAGAAAACTTCCATGAGAGTGATTACCGGTACTGATCAGTGTATTCTGGTCAAAAGTCCAAGATACAAACCGATCTTATAGAAATCAATCCAGAAATTAAAAAATCCATCCATCTCCAATATCCGTAGAGGCACTATGTTCACCGTGTGTTAAATGTGTGAGCACACACACACTAATCACCAAGCATGTGGGCGCTCTGGGTTGTCTTGTTTGGTCATAGCCTTAATTATTATTATTATTATTTATTTCGAAATTGTACAAATAATCATAAATTAAGCTATACAACTCCATAGAAAGTTAGAAAAGGGCCATAAGGCCCTAGTCACAAAGTTGTCTAACTTACTATGCCTAAGTTATACCACTTAAAACCACATTATAAAATTGCATGGAAATGAATACCCCGCTGGGATGGATTCGTTAATTTCTGGATTGATTACTATAAAATCAAAATAAATTGATTTTTTACATTTTAGATTTTCTAAAATGTTCGAAATTGACAACTTTGTTATTTTTTCCTGGATGACAAACAATATTGAAAATCTACTACTATAGGACTGTCTATGTATGCTTTTTTGATATAAGTTTCATATGCACAGGGTGCTTCCTGGCCGAGCGAACAGCTATTTGCTTACGTTAAAATAAAAGATAGCAAACCCACTCACTTCTTATTTTGATCAATTACATTCATATTATAGTTGTTAGTTTCCAAGGCGAGACGAACATTTGTTCACTCGTATATTCCGCTTGATAACGAAACGAGGAGCAGTAAAACGTGTAGCGATGTGTCTCTAATTGAAAGCCTAGCTACTACACTAACGCGACAAGTAGAGTGACGACACAATGGCCTACTTACATGTTTATCACCGGCGAGGAGTGGTGTGTGCGCCTGTAACAGACAGAAAACAAACAACCATCAGTAAACGTTCGTTGGTTTGAAATACTAGTTTTCAGTTTCAACACAATCTGCAAAAAAAGACACTCAAATTGTAAGAGTTCAGGACATGTTGGAAAATCATGCCCCACTCGGTAACTAGTACCAAATACTGTAGAGTGTAGACACCCGCTAGTAAATAGCGATCGGCCGGATGTGTGCGAACACTGACCAAGTACGTTCTACATAAGCACATTGAGCCAACACCAACAGCATGGAGCCTGGGCGGGGAGTTGTAAGCACTTGAGCAACATACAGTTCAGTACACTATTGGAATAATCAAAATAAATAATTCCAGGGCTTTCGTGTACAAGTTGAACTGACGCGAATAAGCGGGGCATCACTGTGGTATGAGCCCGAAGGTAAAATATTGTAGGTATAATATAGGCCTAACTATGTAATTAGTGTTGTCTGATAAACATTTGGGATAACGTTTGGTATATAAACAAAATATGTGTAAATTCATTAATGGATTCATTGATTGTAGCAAATGTTTGTATAATTACTTCGTTAATAAATTTCAATCAAATTCCTAGTATTCTCAATTGTGAAATTGTACACGGTGGTAATCATCAGCATCAGGCCGGAATTATTGAATCTCGAGTGTAGAAATATCGATTACTGAGAATAATTATGGCACAAGCTGAAAAATGGAAAATGGAAAAAATAATGTGTGCAAATAAGCGCAAAAACAAGCCATTTACGAAAAAATGAACAGATGGAAGGACCGGCGCCCCTGGTCCTATCACCTCTTGGAACCTGGCAATCTGTTCCGCTCAAGCCCACGTAAATCTGTTTCATTCAACCAGACCAGAGTTTAGCTGCACTCGCCATCCCTCAGTTTGTCATGACCTCTAATTAGAGCCACTTGAATGTTCTCCCCCCGACTCTGCTGTGCTGTGAGATGTGTCGCGTGGCCACGAGGCCAACTGTCCTATCACCTCTTGGAATCTGGCCATCTGTTCCGCTCATGCCCACGTAAACAAATAAACAGCATTACAGCTTCAAGGGAGGTAAACTGCGCAAGCAATCATGACATTGACCAATACAAAGCGCACATGATAATTATTATTCTATTGCACGGACGGATTGGAATTTTGTGGAACATCAAAGAAGGGCAGAGGTTTGAAAAGTTGACTTGGAAATTTAAATTTATAATAATAACAAAGGGGCACCTTTAAAAACAATTGAAGCAAATGACTACGGTAACTACCTATCTAATAATTCGGATAATTTTTCAATCGTTTGGTTAGTAAGGAAGAATCGTAGCAAATCGATTGAACTTTCAGTTAGGATTGTCGGTGGCGGGATTCTAGCCTATATCGTATCCGATAATCGTTTTGGTGGTTTGCAGTGGAAAAGTGCAATAATTGCCCCGGCTTCTGAAATATTCAAAACATTTTAAAAATTAAACCCCTCACCCTTGCACTTAGTTGAGGCGACGGGTGACACCATCCTCATTATTTTATTCTCCAGCATAATGATAGACGAGGCACGTGATTCTCTACAATGATGGTACTTACTACATTTTACTTTCGACTACGGTACGAAGAAAGGAGAGACGGTGATAAAATGACAGAATGGTTCATAACCGAGAAGAAGTTCTGTCCCTCAAAACGTTTGTACGTCGTCAAGATATTAAAAATTAATTAGGGGTTCAAAAATGTTGACAGACTTAATAAAAGGGTTCTTTTGGCGTAGTAGAAAACAATTATCTATTTTAATAATTTAAACATCTAAATGTGAAAGCGAAGTTCTGCAAATTGAGTTGTTTCTTGTTACTGCAACATTAATAAGTTGGTATAGCCTACTTTAGCAAATAAGGCATTTATCAAAGTTCTTTATCTAGCCAAAATAATTGGCTTTGTCGATGAGATACGTTAAGTATTTGCTATTGATTCAGATAACCGGTAATGGTACCGTAGGAAATCGATAATGCATCTGTTATGTGATTCCTTATCTTAGCCAGCCCATACGTGTAGGCCTAAGGCCCTATGAATACTGGGATCGAGTCTCGCAATCTTTAGTGAGAGAACGGAATCCAAAAATTCAGGATTGTCGAGTGTAGAATATACAAATAAAGTTTTTTGGGGTTGGAACACATAAACGTGGGATTGAATATTTCGCAATAATTATTAATTAATAATTATTCTTTGCAAACAAGTGTGGATATCAATGGAAAAGCATCTTTACAAACATTCATGCAAAAATGTATTGATATTTTACTAACCATTCAGATGAAATCATCAACCCCTAAGCGCGTGCGGCGTGCATATATAAATATACAATAGCGGAACGTGATTCCGATAAAATCCGATCGAGTGAGTGTTCTCTCGAGTCTATTTTATGTGGTCATTGGCCGCATAGTATCAAGCTTGCCGTTTACTCATTGCGACATTAGGGTTGGTTAGATTTACTTTTCAAACAAAGCACCAACCACACTTGGGTGGGTGGATTATTTTTCCGAATTGTGGCAACGGTGAACTGCAGCCCCTGAGTCAACATAGCGGGCCCCCGACGCTAATGGGACGGCCCCAGCGTCTGCCTGCCTAGCGCATTATCCCTGATGAAACGTTTACGCTAACGACGACACATTGGATTACATTACAGTCGAAGCAATACGTCAGCAGAGACACGGGCAATTAATGAAGCTGGTAATTGTTAAATCGGTCCGCGGAGGGTTGTTTGAGGTGCGGTTATTGATATCTGAGGGGGAGTATTGCCCCCTAGAGCGGTGTTCAACGCCGTACAGTGCGAGATGGATGGCCTCATTATTTTATCACCTGGGTCCCATATTGCCGCTCTAACCTGGACTTGGCTCGAGTTATGTACGTAGGCAAACAAGCGATTGATGCAATTTTAACAAGTATCATACTGGTTTCTGAGTGTCTATTTACTAACTCCTGCGACAACAATCGATCGACTGTGACACCTTGTTACAATAGAACCCAAGGGCTAGCATGAACTTCACTGACACGAAAAAATGTCAAAGACTACCGCTCTGAGCGTTAATTATTGAATTTACAAAATATTATGTGCTCAAAATGCATCCCCACCAAAACACAACTCAAAATTATTAATTATGCTTCAATAAAATAGATAAAAACAAAAAATCTTGAAAATTTAATTTTGCTTGTGGCTCAATGTGTCCCCTTTATGTCCAAACATTTGCATATGGCTGATAGTGAGGTTATCTGCAGCTCAAACACATTTAAAACACTGCAGTCAACATTTTAGCCATCTCTCTACGACTTTGAAAATACCTATCCGAGGGAGGGACACCAGCCAACGTAGCTAAAATCCAACAATAAATAAATACCACCATCACGAGGCAAGAATCAACGGCGTTTAGTCAACGTGGCTGGTCTGATTTTCAAACGGTCGTATTATTAGAAGGAAGCTTCGCAAACGCTTTTCTAGGCGCGTTGTTGGATGAGCGTAATTATGCATTGAGCTGCCATGTGTATGCAGATTTTCTGTTGTTCTGTGAAAAAATCATTATTTAGTCGAAGAAAGAAAAAAGAACGAAAAAAATCGTAATTAAAAAATTAAAAAATTGCAAAATTGCGATTTTCGTGAGAAATAATTTTTCGTTTGCGCTCAAATTTCACACGAATATATTAATTCATAAAGGCCTAATTAAGATTCTGTTAAAAATCCATTACAATCGGATAAAGCATGTAGGTGTTATAAGTCGAAGAATTGTTTTAAAAAAGAAAAATCTTAAATTGCTATTTTCATGAGAAATAACTGTTCGATTGAGCTCAAATTTCACACGAATATCTTAATTCATAAAATTAAGGTTCTGTGAAAAAATGATTACAATATTCGATTGTTAGTTAATGTTGTCTAAAACAACATTTACTAACAATCGAATAAAGCATGGTGGTGTTATAAGTCGATGGAATTTTTAAAAAATCGTAAAAAATCGTAAAAATTGGTTTTCAGGGAAAAAATTTTCGTTGAGCTCAAAAACGTACAGTTCTAATTTTCAGGATTTCAAGGTCTCCAGAAATTTTCAACCCCCGCTTTGGGAGTGGGCCCTTGGGTTTGGGCCGGGAATCGTTTTTAAAGAACACACAAAAAAAGCATTCAGGATTTTTTCTCCAGTTAGTGGAATCTTCGCTACGCTCTAAAATTTAGTAGTTTTAGCTTGGCATTGATTTAGGGTCGAGCAAAAGGGCCTACAATTTCAAAAAAAAGTGTGGGTCCTGTACTGTTTTTAAAAACCAATGTATGGTTCCCTGTCCCCAACCCGTTTGTTTCATTTCTTTTTTATTTTTAATACTGTGGGTTTTCGTTGACCCCCGGGGCCCGGGGTAAAAGGGGACTCGAACGGGTGGTTCGGTCCCCGATTATTTTCCTCGCATAACATTTTCACTTGAAGAATTTGGTTAAAGGTATCCCCTTTGCGTACGCCAATTTGCGTGCAAAAAAGTAGCCTCCATCATTCTCCACAAGTTTTGAGCTAAGAAAAAATACGCCACTTTTTCCCCCTAGCTAAACGCTGCCTCCCCAAGGTGCACTATCAGATGGCAGGTCGTTTTTTCCAGCCCGTGAAGCATTAATTCTCGTTTACCTCCATTCCGTAACTCTTTCAAAAAATTTTCCCACCATTACTCTGCCAACCCGGCCGCCACATGATGATTACGCCACACACTAAGTTTGCAGACCAAAGAAAAGATCATAAAGTAAAGAAAATTTTTCGGTTGGGCGCAAGGAAGGAAATTAGGGAACATCGCGAGACCCGGGGAATAATTGGGTTTCCCCTTATGTCTTACCTTCCTAAAATAGTTTATTCACGCACCAACTACATCTATCTGCATCTTGTTCTTATAAAGCGTTTCCAAAAGGGGAGACGTTTAAGTTAGGTCCCCGGGTGTCGGTTGGGCCCTTTCGAAAAATGGGACGTCGGCGAGTCAAAAGGTGGGAGCCCTTTTGCGGGCACCGATCACCCAGACATACATTATTCAGAGGGAAAAAATGTGGGCAATGAAAAAAATTATACCAGTAATTGTTAACGAAATTTAATAACACTAATTTGCCCAAAGAAAAAAAAAACAATATTAGGGCCCAACTAATAATTTTAGAGTTTCCATTTTTTGGTGTGTTCTATAGGGTGTTAGTGGCTATCAAAAAAATACATTACAAATTTGTGCAATACCCTATTAGATATTTAAAAGAACTGAGAACTTTATCATTCATAAACAGAACAATATCTTATGGAGAGCATTATGGAAAATTAGGGAAAATGCTTTAAAATCTTTCGGTAGGGACTAGGGCCTCCCTACATTATTTCTAAAAAAACAAAGTTCAAATTGGTCTTTGTAACATTGCTGCGTAAATTAATCGCAGACGGGAAGGGAAATTATCAATTCTTTTTGTATTGTCACAATTTTCCCCCCGGGGGCCTCGTGTGTGCATTATTTGGCGATGTGGAAAGACGCAATAAGGGTCCAAGGGGCCAAGGGGCCGGAACTCTGGCCAAACCGATTACTATTGGGCCTCCCCTATGCTTTTACTTATATCCTCATGAATTTGATCTGTATGGAATAACCACTCCATCTCTGCAGAACGGATTACGCAAATGCCGAGCGTGTTCGCCCCGACCGAGCCGGCCGCCCGGCTGTGATATGCAAATCCCACGCGCCCGCACTCCGACCGGCTAATCTGGGGGGGGAAAATTAAAATTTTCCAAACCGTTGGGGAGATTTTTATCAGCAGCGACCGTGTGGCCTGGCCGTGGCCACGCGACGCGGCAAGCTGTTGCACACCGCACCGCCCCCAATTATTTACTGCGATGCCTGCGTATGTGCTTGTCGTGCACGTGCACGTCGGGGGAGGGAATTAATTAATTTGGGAACGATGCTATTTTTCCTAGAAATACTCCTTTGTAATCAACAGGTGAAAAATAAAAACATTTTTTGGGGCTTATACAATCATCTCAAAAGTATCAAACATAATAATCTCTACAAAATGCAAAATGGAAAGTCCACTTGAATTTGGCTTTAGGCCTAACTATTATAGTTTTATCTGTTGGTCTTATTTTTGTGGTTTGTACTGAAAACCAAAATATAAACAAAGTAAACGGGGGTGTAAAAATTTGAAATAAAGGGACTAAAAACATCCAGATAGCTAGCAGGGTAGTGGGGGGGGTTTCATCCGAATAAAACAATATTTATAAGTATGATCAATTTATAGCGGGACACTCAACACGACTTAAATATTAAATAAAAATAAATGATCGAACAAAAAGGAAAAGAATCTCTTTATTGTTGACTACAATAGCAAATGTTCGTCACTGTTAAGCTTAGAAGGAATAAATTTTTATTCCGGGGCCCTCCACAAAATTATGTAAAAGTGGGGCCTACCGAGTACGATTAGATTGTTTTTAAAGCTAATCCAAAAACATTATATGCCCTTGGGGGGTAAATAAATTGGTACCTAAATATTTGTGAAATATTTTTTTTTTAAAATATTTTTCGGCTGAAGTAAATGAACAAATAAAAACGAACGAGGGCCATGGCCTAGTACCCTAATTGAGTCTTGCGTCTTATTGCAATTTACCCCAGAAAATTTAGAAACGTTTTGCTAAAAAAATGGGCCGGTCAGTACGATCGCTCCCACCGAAACGTGTTGTGCACGAGGCGAGGGACGAAATGAATGATGCTCATCAGGTTTCCGTGCAATAAAATTTCTCGCCCAATGAAAATTGAGTGTCATTTGTTTTTCCATAGGCCCGTTCGCGTGAAAGTGCCGATCGGGGTGGGGGGCGTATTAAATCCTGGTGGGGGTTTTCTAGCAGGCAAGGGTGTTCCCGGACGGTGGGGAACTTGTGCTCGAGTTTTCCCCGGAGGGTCAAATGAGCAAAAACCAAACAAAACAGAGATCCGCAGGTATTTATATCGTTAGTTGCTCTCGCAAAATTCCACATATCAAATTACCTCGTAACCCAACACGTTCAAATTTTTTTTTTTTATTTCACTTCCATTATTAAAATTTTCATTTTTGGTAACAAACGTTAAGGCCCAAAATTACCGGGGAATAACACGACCAAATATATCGGCAAAAATTATTAAAACCCCAAATACTAGGGGAATAATTGCTTTGTTCGCTTTGTTAAAAGATTCAATTTAAAACCAAAGAGCAAGAGTATTTTATTTTAAAGAGCGTGCATTGTGTCATGCATGGGCTTTTATAAACCCGGGGAATAAATAGACCGTTAAAAACACAAAAAAAACGCACGGACTTTTATAAAAGCCGTGCACTGTTGAAAACAAAAAATACACTACAATAGGTTAATTTTTATATATTTTTTGGGGCTGTTTGTGCAGCTGAAAGTGTTAGTATTGTGTTCCCGTCCACTAAACATAATAAACAAGTAGTTCCCGCGAATCTTCTAGAATTAATGCTTCTACAGCTGTGCTGTAAAACCTAGTAGGCCAAGAAAGCATTGGGAAACTATGTAGTGGCTAGTAGTTAGGGGTTTAAAAAAGGGTTTCCCAATTTTTTTCCCCCTAATTGATAAAAACCGTTTTTCTATTAGTTTCGGGAAAAGTCTAAAAATTAGCATGGGTGCAAATTGATAAATAAAAAATGAGGGATACACAAATGTTTTTGCTTAAATTTGGCTGGGCCCCGTTATGTTTCATGTCAAAACCCTTTTTTTTGAAAAATGTTTAAAAAAAAAATCATTACTTTTGGTTATTAATTATTTGTTCATAGATTAAAAATGTGGGTTAATTTTTACTGTAATTCTCATCTGAAAAGGGAAAGTTACTGTGACCGTATGCAGATGCCCCAGGCCCATAAGTTTTTGGGGAAAATATGGAGGTTAAGGTACCAATTTATCTAGGCCCAGTATGTTTTTTAAAATTCGAATCTTTCGCATTTTTTCACATTACCACCACATTTTTTACAATTTTAAGAACATTTAATTTTCTCAGTGCTTGCATAGCCTCGGACTTGTAATGACCCAAAAAAGAAAAATTGTTGTTTCCTCAGCCATTTGCAGGGTCATCAGTCTGACATGTAAGTTTTTTTTTCCTAATTGTTTGGGTAAGTTGTCATGTCATCGTTACAAATTTGAGATTTTGTTTTCGTTCGTCCAAAAAAAAAAGTTTTTCTAATAAATCCTATTTGTAGTAGGCCAAAACTATTTTGGGGCGGGGGGGGGGGACTATTTTTAAAAAAATTAAAAAATATACTAACCCTTCGGCGAAGTTTTTCCCTCGCGTTTCTGGTGACTTTTTTGGAATATTTCTGTCCATAAAATTTCGTTTTTAAGTGGAATCTCATTACTTTTTTAAAAAATTGCTTGATATTCTTGGTTAAATTTTACCCTTAAAAGGCCTATATTAAAACCTTTATTCCTTGAATTTTAACCAAATATTTCTTTCAAAGGTACTACATCACCAAAAACTTTATTCAAAGTAAAATTGAACGTTGTAGCCCCCGTTTGGTCAAATCTGCCCAAATTACGAAAAAACGTATTAAAAACCCCGGGGACAAAAACGTAAAAATAAAGATTTTTTATAAAAAATATTTTTTTCAAATGTCTCTAAAATCATAATAGGGCCCATATAATTTCATGATTTTTAAACGTTCCCATAAAATTTCATCAAAATCGAGTACCGTTTTCCAAAAAAAAACGAAAATATCTCATTAAAAAATGAAAAAAATCGTTAAAGTACTAAATATAAAAAAATTTTGACGATTATACCCAAAAAAATGGCAGGTCTAAGTTAGAATTTCGAAAAGGGCCCCCCTTCAATTTTTATCAAAATCGCATTTTTGCCGTTTTTTTCCGTAAGAGGAAAAACGACAAAACAAAACACCCGACTAATTTCTTGGGGTAACGAAGTGAAAAAAAAAAAACCCAAAAGGGAAATTTAAGTCTTCGCTTCGCTCATCCAAAATTATAATTTATTTCAAATTTTTAAAGGGGCTATCAAAATGCGCAGGCCCACAATTAAAAGATGCTAAAGAATGAAAAGACTCGTAAACTTGTTAAAAAAAAAAATATATTTAATTTAATTATTAATGTAATTTCATGCCAATTTTTTTTTTTTTTTCTATATCCCCCGTTTTGGGGAAAATTTCGAAAAACCTCAAATAGTGGGGTTTGGGGCCCCAGCTTTTTTCTGTGTTTTTATTTCACAGGGAAATATGTCAAGAACGCAGTTTTAAAAAATATATACTCTTACTTTACTTTACACGGGTACATATGCATAGCCTAGTATTATATTTTTTTAAATTTGGCCCCCGGTTTCAGATGTATAAAAATTTTGATTTCCATAGTGACTGTAAAAAAAAAGCTTATACTGTTGTCATTGCATTGTTTTTGTTCACTATTCCTTTCACATTAAAAAGAGGGTAAACTCGCACTCGGAACAGTTTGTTTGGATAAGCGGTGACCCCTTGACCTTGTGGGCGTTGCTAATTTGGTGACCGGGGGGTTCGAAACTCAAAATTTTTTAAGTTTTAACAATGACTTCATTAACTTCTACACGGCATCGCTCGTAAAAATCTGTTTCTCTCTAAAAGTGTAAACTTGGGGCGTATCCAGTACGAAGAGAGTGAAAACGAACCGAACCGCAAATTTGGGGGGATTTGTTGGCTCGGGACTTTTCAATGGATTAGATTATTTTCTACTCTATGCCTACTAAACTCACAATTCAATGTTAATTTCTAACGTTCGCCGGGCGTGGAGTGCCTGCCAGCGTCGATAGCGTCTAAAAACTTCACACCTTATGCATGGCCCACTCTAGTCGAGATGGGGACCCCCCGAGGAGTAGGAAAATTTGGAATACCTTCCACAAGGTGCTAATGGTTTGCATAAGCTGCGAGGCGCACTGAAAAAGGGAAAGGAAAAGAACGTGCAGGTGTGGGATCTCTTATGGGGGTTGACCGCAAGGGGGTTGGGGTAAGAATTGTCCTTTTCTACGGGAGGGGCCTCATTTAAGGTAAAGTATGGTCAGTCAGGTCTTGGGTTGTGGGGTGGGCGCATCCCTTAAGATTGCGACACGTAAGTTCAAAAGTACCATTCCATTAGAGTACTAATCGCCTAAAGCCAAATTTTATTTTTATTTTCACGCATGTAAACTAAAATTAACTATAAAAAGCACGGGGGACGAACACATTTAACAAAGCTGAAACTATGTTGAAAAAGTGTAGGCCCTTAGTGGGGGTAGGGGAAAATACTCTTACTACTAACTCCCTGCCGGTAGGGTTTTATTTATGGTGGTGTCCCGCTATCAAAAGGGGTTAGGCCCACATGCGTAAGGTTACCCCCCCAAAAAAATACGGCGTGTGTGAGCAAGATAAAAATTTTGGGTTGGTGGTGGGGGGTTACAATAATTTTTTCATTTAGCTTTACATTTGTTAGAAAGAATGGGGTGAGCTGGGGAACCATTGGGGACGAAAGATACCAGGGAAAAAAAAGTCCAAAAACTCACGCATGTTTTGTGCCGGCCCGGCTATACAACCCGCCAAAAGACATAATGTCGTTTCACGTGGGGTTAAAATTTTAAATAAATTGAAAAATATTCAGGAAGGAAAAGTCAAACAGCATCTGTTGGGGCGGGTTACGGGCTACTCCACCTCTATAGTGTAACCACGTAACACGTCGGAAAGGGCGCAAGGTCACGCATCATAGAGAGTATTTCGCCTGTTCCGATGGAGGGAAAAGTCACCGACATAATCTCATGACAGTCGGGGGGGAAAGCAACCATAGGGGAATTTTGAATAACTATAAAAAAAGAAAAAACCTGTGAAAACCGACAAGTTGCCTCGTGCTTAAAAAGCGCTACCTGATTCGGGGGGTCCCCGGTTCAAACCCCCTCGAGATCGGGAAACCGCAGGGGTTGAGTCCTCATAAAAAGTCCTCGACAGGGCATAACTTCAAATTCAAAGACCAAATTACCTAGTAATAGTTGCCCTATCTGAATTCAACCCCCCGGGCAATTTCCACGAAAAAATTAAAAAATTAAAATAATAAAAATAAAAAAAAATAATAACAATAATAATAATAAAATAAAAAAATAAAAATAATAATAATAATAATAATAAAAATAAAAAAAAAATAATAATAATAATAAAAAAATAAATAAAAATATAAACCTTGAGGTGCACTTACGTCACACATACATTGGGTTGGGAACTACCTCGCCGCGTGCTGGTGAAGGTACCCTAGGGCCCACTAAATCAGTGTTTGCAGCAAATTTTAGGCTGCGAGGCGTCCCATTTTAAGCGAGCTTCTTCCGTCCTGGCTAGGGGCCCACTACAAACGGAGGCCTATGGGGTTTTTTTTATATTTTTTTAGGGGAACCTGGACGTCATCAACACAACATCTACGGGGCCTTATTTTTTGGCCTAAAATTTCCGGTTTTTTCCCAATTGAAACCCGTATTTCTTCAGGGTGTATACATTTGTCCGTTTGAGAAAAAAAAGAGTAGGCCTATACTTATTTGCATTGCCCTGATCAGCAATGAGTACGGGACATTTAAAAAGGGGGGTTTTGGGGGTTTTCCATGTTTTTTTTTTTTTTTTTTGTGACTTTTTTTACATGTTTTAATGAAAAAAAGGAAAGTCCAAAAAAATTCCATTTTCCCCGACTTTTCCAGGGGTATAAATTTAAAATTTTATTCCCGACTATTTTAGGTTTTTGAATGTGGAAAACCCCAAAGGGGCACAGACCCTCACTAATTTGGGGCCGAAAAGTAAAAAGGGGCCCCCAAAGGGTTTTTTTTTTTCCCCCCCCCGGGTTTGTGTGT
>JAMZAV010010272.1:0-22650 GCA_024449915.1 Sweltsa coloradensis
CCCCCAAGAGTGAGAAATGTAATTATATATCAAAAACAATACTTGCAAATTTACTAAAAGGTAACTCAAATGTCGGTAGAAAAAATATTTATTTAAAAAAATATATAATTAATTTAAATTAATTTTTAAAGCTGAAAAATAAACTTACGTTAAAAGCAAGGAATAAATGGATCAAATCTCTAAGTCACAAGCATAGGAATGATTTCCATTCAGATTAGGTATATTTTAAGCAATCAATACAGACAATTAATTAAGCAATCTACCTGCCTAAGGATCCGTTCTAATATAATGTGCTAATTCCCTTTTGGGCTATTCCACCTGCCTATACATCAGCTGGTACCCTCCAAAATTTATTATATATTTAATAAAAATGAATTGACTTTAAGTAAAGAAATCTGAGTTTTAAAGAATTCTAATTATGATATAATAAGGTTGTACTCATCATTTATCCGGTTGATTAGTGAATAGTTTGACGAAATACTTTTATTCGTGCGAGCCAACTCGAATCAGCTGGGGGTTTGGGGGAACCTATCTGCGCAGAACACCACTCACTGGACCACTACCGGAGCGCCTCACTGCGAAAACATTCCGTCCGCAAAACACCGCTCGAAAGAATGTCCTATTGCCCGCTTAGACAGTTCCACTTGAGTGACTAATATATAGCTAGAGTCGAAACAGCTATGCTGAGTGCTACGGAAAAAATTTTCCTCCGCTCATGTAGTACATTGCCGACATGCTAGGCAGCGTGCCCGACAGCTCGAGCGAAGCTACAGCTACCTAGCAGCAATGGAGTAACTTCGTGGGCCCCCTCAGTGGAGAATCGGATGTCAATTTAAATTAGATCGCGCGGAAATATTTTAACATAAGATACTTTGATACAAGCATTTCGTTTGTAGGTTTCGCGATTAATATTATTATACATACAAATAACTTGTTTTCGAGTGAAAAATACAAATGAATATGTCATTATTGTTTGTTTTATACATTTTAAACATAAAAAATTATGTATTTATATTTGAAACTTCTAAAAGTTTAAATTCTCTAAAATGTCATGGTAATAAAGTTATTTTGCAGCTGCATGGCATTGTTCTAGGAAGGCCATGCTTATAAGGAAGTGTATTAAAAGGAAATTACAGGAAGCTTCGCAAACGCTTTTTCAGGCGCGTTGTTGGATGAGCGTAATTTTTTTAAACGTAAAAAGCGTAAAATTGCGATTTTCATGAGAATTATTTTTCGATTACGCTCAAATTTCACACGAATATATTAATTCATAAAATAAAGGTTCTGTATAAAAATAATTACAATCGGATAGAGCATGTAGGCGTTATATTTCAAGAAATTGTAAAAAAAAAAAATATAAAAACGTAAAATTGCGATTTTTCATAAAAAATATTTTTTGAATGCCTCAAATTTCACACGAATATATGAATTCATGAAATTAAGGTTCTGTGAAAAATTTACAATTGGATTAAGCATGTAGGTGTTATAAGTCGAAGAAAGTTTAAAAAAAAAAACGTAAAATTGCAATTTTCACGAGAAATAATTTTTTATTGCGCTCGAATTCCACACGAATATATAAATTCATGAAATAAAGGTTCTGTGAAAAAATCATTACATTCGGATATAGGTGTATAAGTCAAAAGAATTTTTTTTAAAAATCGAAAAAATTGGGTAAAATTACGATTTACATGAGAAATAATTTTTCGTTTTGCGCTAAAAAACGTGGCAGTTCTTGGTTCAGAGATTTCGAAGGCCTCAATAAAATTTTATCGCAATTGGGTATTGGTTTAGCCGAAATAGTGTCATCAACACACAATAATACAAACAGAAAGAAAGAAAGAAGAAAGAAAGAAAAAAAAATTCCGGATGTTTTTTCCAGTGTAGTGAAATGGAATCTTCGCTTCGCTCGCTACGCTCGCTACGCTCATTCAAGAATAACGTAACGATATAAAAAAGTTATAATTTAATTTGGCAAGAGTGCCAGAGCTGTAAAATTTATAACGGGGAAAAATCATTAGAATATGAGGAGTCGACCAATATTATGTCAATCTTGGCCACAGCAACATTGAAATTTTCATTGTTTGTATCTTTTACTCACTGTGACAATTTTATTGTAGACAATTATGAAAAATTTTGATCTTCAGGGACGGTTTTGTTTTGCATAACAAGCAAGTTAAACTGTGAGCAGGTCCAGAATCGGCCGTTGGCATGAATTCTATGCATTTCATCATTTTTCCAGACAAGAGGTAACCCCATAATTCCCAATGTCTCTTCTCCCCGTCCGTTTCAAAAATCTGTTTTGTATCAACGAATACGATTTTTTTACGTTACCGGCTTAAAGTTTGTGTACACATAACCCACTAGACCCCCCCCCCCAACCCAGTTTTGGGGACAGTTCATTTTTTAAATAAACTTTCTAAACGTTCAGTTCACAGCTAAAAATAAAGAACTTTTTCAAAGTTGAAGTTATTTTAAAAACCTAAAATTTTTAAAAGTTCAAGTTCGTCTAAATTTTTAGCATAAATATGAGACGTTAAGCAATATCCAATAAAAAATAAATCAAATTATGATTAAGTTCTTTTACATATTTCCATTATTTTGTTAAAGTAGTATGCATAATAGAATAATTACGATACCAGTAGTTTTCTCAGTTCGTAGTAATTGCATAATTCGTAATTTATTAATTTGGTCCAAAGATTTGGCTGTGAATGTGAGGCTTGACCTGTGCCGTAGGAAAAAAGTATGCCTACTTCTTACAATTGGTCTGGAATCCTCAGAAACAGAGACGTGCGCAGGCATCGGCTTCTACTCCGACGTTGCCAAAATGCTAAGTAAAATTTTAATTGTAATGCAACCGCGCATTATAGTGATACTGATCGCTTGACCAAACGAAGCTACTCTTGTCTTCCGAGGACTTGCTTATATTATCACGATGATTAGAGAAAATGTCCTCTTTCCTCTATGTCTTTTACGTGATACGTCATACGTGGTCATGCTTTGTAACGAAGTTGATTGGGCGAGGGGGAAAATTATATTTTATAAACACATTGCAACAGGGCATACGCGCCCTCAAAAGTGCAATTACCATCATTGGCATGAGTATTAGAGATTTTTTCTTCCACATACAACACTTAGTATTCTGACTGTATAATTATTTTCTCAGTGTTGTGTATCGTTGTGATGTACTCTGTGGTGGTGACAGGGGTGGGGTACACTGGAAAAGGGGGGGGGGGGTACCCATCACCAAACCCATCTTCCCTACGCGACTGTCTGCCACACATAATCACCGGGAATATATTCCATTGAATATTTTAACAGTGTTCATTAAATTAAAACTAGTATTATTTGAGGTATTTAGTGAGGTTATGGTTATATTATTTTAAATTAATTTTTTTTCGCGATCTTTGTTCAAAAAAATTTTGATTGAGCCAGACCTCTTTGTCATTTGTTTGTGCCTTGATTATAAAAAAAGCGTTATGCTCGGGAAATGGGCAGGCTCATTCTAAAACATATCGTTTCAGTGAAAATATAAAATTATTTGCGAAATTGTATTGCAATCGTATTTTTTCTCTGGGTTAGTATTCTTTTTGTACACCGAAAAATACTACTTCTGTTGACAGCATAATATAGATTGCCAGCAAAATCCAATCCGGTTTCCAATCCACCAAAAATAAAATAATCGTTAGATTTGAATAAAAATCGATGCACAGACAGTAGAGATTTTTTTGTAAATTTATTGGACCGTGGCTTAATACTTGTCCCAGTACCCTTTTAGCAAGACCCTTATTTTAATTACTTCCGCTCCGGCTTGCGAGTGTCCGAGAATTTACCTTTTCTCTTGTCTGTGAAACCTGATGAAATGCACAGATTTCAGCCAACGCAAATTCCCCGGACCTCACAATGTACGTTGTTTGTGAAACAAATCCATTTCAAGAAGATCAAAATTTTTGTTTATAAAAATATTGTCACAATGAGAAAGAAAATACAACAATATAAAATTTCAATGTTGAAGTGTTGGCCCATTAACCACCGAGTAGGATATTGTCATAATTTCCTTATTTCGTAAACAATCCCGTCAATATCCATATCTTATTAATTGTGTATAGTCTCCTCATATTCTATTCTGATGATTACATGTGATAATTGTGACGGCTCTGTAGCTCTTGCTAAATTAGATTATTAATTTACTATATCGCTACCTCCTTTATGTCCTACCTTATAAATACTTTTTATCTTCTTTATTTATTTATTCCTTCACTCAAGTACAGCATTGCTGCCATTTTACATTGAGTACAAAGATAATAAATTTAAAATCATATTATAAAAACATAAAACGTAATAAAAACAGTGGAACATTTCAGTAAACATAGTGTTGTAGGGTACTTTATCTTGTAATTAAGTATAGAAAAAATAATATGAACTTTGCATGAATGATTATGTGAAAAGTGGCACAACAGTGTGTGCAAATGTGAGGCCTTTCCGAAAACCCGCTGGTGAAGACAAAACAACAAAGATAATAATATGATTCCTAGAATTGTGATGACGATGGTTGAATGTCGCCGAAAAAATCCCCTCTCCCACAATTTGAAGACTGAAAGGATGAGCTCGTGCAAACCAGGTTTTGACGCGGAATGCAGAGGTATTTATTCTGGGAAAGCGCCACCCAAGCGGGTTTTTGTGGAAATTTACCAAGCTCGTGAAAAAGACAATTATTTTAATGTTGATAATTTTTATTATGATCTGATAGCGCAATTTTGCTAGCCTTTTAACTTAACCTGTCATTTGATTTTATGAACATAACTTTTAAAAATATTTTTAAAAATTACAAAAAAATAGATTTGGGGTTTTTTTCGGGCTCTTACTAGCTGATGTTTGCGGGTGGACTTCTTTTCTTGAATCGACTTGTCGTTGCAGGAGCCATGCTCTGGGTCATTCTACACCGGGCCCAAGGGGTAAAGAATTGTAAATCACAATGCCTAATACTCGCGCCAGGGTGGCAGCGATCATTAAATTGAAATACAATATGCTTTTAGTTTTAGTAATTTCAAAGATTTACGAAATATAGATAAAAACAATTGTAAATTGTTATTTTAACCCATAACAGGACTTAAGTCTGGTATGAGTGGAGTTTGAAGAGATTGAGTTTGTCGGCGACAGCATGATATTAATTTAATCGTTTGGTTCACGGGTTGATGAGTCAGAAAACAAAACTTGTTCCAACCGTAAAGTGAACCAATAAAAGTTACGTTGCCGGTAAACCCGGTGCGAGTGACGTTGACAGTTCTATAATTATTAGTATTTTGACCAGTGTTTTTTCATATTTGGGTGATACTCACTGAAATTTAAATTTCTAATTAGTGCAGTAATCAAGGAAATAAGTAGTTGTTTCCCTTGCACGTTCAGTTTTGAACGCGCAGCAGAACGCGCAATTAAAAAATTATTTCTCATGAAAATCGCAATTTTTCGGTTTTTTTTTTTTTTTTAACTTTCTCTCGACTTATAACACCTACATGCTTTATCCAATTGTAATTTATTTTTTCAACAGAACCTTAATTTCATGAATTAATATATTCGTGTGAACTTTGAGCGCATTCAAAAAATATTTTTTTTATGAAAAACGCAATTTTACGTTTTTTTATTTTTTTTTTTTTACATTTCTTTGACTTATAAAACCTACATGCTTTTATCCGATTGTAACGATTTTTTATACAGAACCTTTATTTTATAAATTAATATATTGGTGTGAAATTTGAGCGCAAAACAAAAATAATTTATCATGAAAATCGCAATTTTACGCTTTTTTCGTTAAAAAAATTACGCTTCATCCAAAACGCCCTGAAAAACGTTTGCGAATTTCCTATATATTTCCTTTTAAACATCCTTAAACATGGCTTCCAGAACAATGCCATGCAGCGCAAATAACTTTTTTACCCCAAAAGTTTAGAGAATTAAACTTTAGAAGTTTCAATAAAAGAAACATAATATTTTATGTTAAATATAAAAACAAAACAATATATGACATATTCATTTCTAAATTTACACTCAAACAATTTAAATTGTAGTATAATAATATAAATCCGCGAAAAACCTACAAACGAAAGCTTGTATCAATGTATCTTATGTAAAATATTCCGCGCCGTTACTAATTAAATTGACATCCGGTTCCTCCACCTAGGGCCTACGAAGTTACTCGATTGCTGTAGGTACTTTGCTTCCCCTCGAAGCTGTCGGGCACGCTGCCTAGCATTTTGGGAATGTACTACATGACGGAGCAAATTTCCGTAGACACTCAGCATGCCGTTTTAGACTCTAGCTATATATTAGTCACTCAACGGTTCCACTACGTAAATAATAGTCCTGACTTCAGTAGAGTAGATGGTTTAAAATATGCAAATATGCACAGGTGACATATGGCTTGTCACAAGTACAGTTCGCCCAAAATATGCGCAGATGAAACACTCATGGTGGAAATCAATTAAATATGCAAATATGCACAGGCGACACGAATTAATACGTTGATAACACTTTAAATGCCGGAAAATTACACTCACACAAACAGTAAAATCACTTTTATAACAGACGATTTGATACGGTGCAACACAATCACATTTACTCCCCCCGAGGCTAGGGAGCCAAAAAAAAGACCTAAACGCGCCACCATACTTTGGATGACAATCCAACTATCCCCCATCACTTGAACTGTGTCCTAATTACTTCTCTCACACGTCTCCCTACCTTCTTCTACCGAGCCCCCACATCTTTTATTCTCTCTCTTTATTACGATGACGAGTCACGTGATCTGCTCGCCTCCCCTCCAACTATGTGAGATATTCCACCTAAGATTTTGCTACAACCTTCACCCCTCGCACCACCCTTCATCATGCAGCTAGTCCAACCTTGAACTAAACATAACTCCGACTCTAGATCATTTCGAGAAACATCTTCTCCTCTCACGGCGTGCATATACAGTTCAACTGATCTACATATACAGGTCAGCTGGTCTTAACGGTTCTTCATAATTTGAATTATCGAAGACGCTACATGAGAAGTATAGCTTGACAAAAAAATGTTATGCAAATAACTAGTTTTCTCAATGGCACATGAACTTTTTGGCTAATTTGCTTAAAAATTCCTTTATTTTCAGCAATATTAGGTAAAAATAACTTCTCAGTGTAGGTCTATCTCGTAGCCTGGAGTGCGATCAGGAGGTGCAACTACTAACCACTGATCTCTATATACTTACGTGGGAGGGCGCATGCTATACTGAAACCTTAAAGCCTACATGGGCCTTAAGCGATGGGTCTACAAGGCTAACCGATGGGCCTATTATCGACGTCCCTCGATTATATTGCGATTGCACCGCCGTTTAGATGTAAATTTGAACGTCAAATGGCGATTTGTGGCAAGCTTATTTTGAGGTTATTTTGACTAGTAGACCTACAATACAGTGGTCTTTTATCAGGGTCACTCAGGATGCCTGGGAATAGTATTTACTGCAGTGTTACACTAAATATAAACTGATAAACACAGGCCAGTGACACAGGTGAACGAATCTATTATGTTTAGTTCTTTTGAATCTGCCGCTGATTAGGACGTAAGAAAATGGCGGACGGAAAGGTATGCATAAGATCTCCACGTAAGTACCTCAGTGCTTCTAACCTGTAAAATGTATTCATGTCGGCGCTATATACAGATGAACGGCTGTATAATCCATTCACTCACTTCAGACGCCTCGTGTGGGTTGTCGAGAAAACACTTCACGTAGGCCCTACTATATGTCGAACGCGAACGGTGGCCGATCGTTGAACGGAGAAATCGCATTAGCCGAACCATAGAATCGGATAGAATACTAGTTACTACTACTAGCTCAGTATGCCAGTAGATTCAAAATATTACTCCTGTTTAGCCAAATATTTGCTTACTTTAATCTCCTGCCGACGGTTTACCTGACCTCAATCGTTTATATGCAAGCTATCAGTTTTCCAGCTTCCCTAGCACTGGTCTGTTTCTTTCTGCACGTGCTATGACGCCTTGACTTGATGATATCCGTAATCGCAACTTCTCTTCTCTCTTTAGTAACCTTATCCTGCATGGATTTCAACTATTCTTCTCGCAAAATCTTCCCTGAGGCTTAAGCTATTCAGAAAAACTTTGCGCAGAAAACAAAATTTACACTAGCAAACATTAATAAATAATGATGATAATAATAATAATAATAATAATAATAATAATAATAATAATAATAATAATAATAATAATAATAATTAACACAATTAACTGGTCGGGACATTTCGCCGCGTCGATTCTGCTTTTATTGCGTTTGACGTTTCAGCCCAACTGTGTGGGCTATCCTCAGAAAACAAGAAATAAAATTAAAAACTTACAAAATATAAGCCAAGACAAGGCTTCCCATAGAAAAACAAAATAACAACAACAAACAAACAGTTACCATGATCAGGCTCCGCTTCTATAAAATTGCATTACATTCTAATGAAGTCTTTTTCACAACCAGATCAACATCACATTTGAGAATTTCTGGTGCGTATCCTATCACTCCGTCGAACTCCACTTTCTTGGGGCTGATCCAGTTCCGGGACAGGGAGGACGAGAAGGCCCTGCATTCGAAACCGGGAGTAAGATCTCGGGATAATGCGTTATTTACGATACGGCCAGCGTTGGAGTTGTCTTGAATCAGTTTTACTATGGGCGCCCACGACCCGCTCAGCTTAAACCCAACATCACCATTAAAATTGTTTGGTGTTTTAGCTATTTCAATGGACTCTCTAACCAATCTTGGTAGTAACCGAGGCTCTTTGCAAACTATTGTGGCACTATCAAACAGAATTTCATGTCTTGGATTGCTAGCATTTTCACAAGCATGTTTAGCAACCGCCGACTGTTCTTCTCGAGCATGCCTACAGTGAGCTTTATGTTCTTTCAATCTTGTTCCTACTGTCCTGCATGTTTGGCCTATATAAACCAATCCACACTTATCCACTTACTTAAAAGCAGAATCGACGCGGTGAAATGTCCCGACCAGTTAATTGTGTTAATTATTTACCGGGCCGCGAAAGCCTTAAATTTGAAATAATAATAATAATAAATAAGTCTTAACACAAGACGAAGACTTTACTCATACGTAAAATTGCTTCTCGGCCTCTTGGCTAAGATCAAAGCCACGATGCGAAAGCTTATGACCAGCGACTCTGTGCGGTGGTCCCGCCACATATACGTCGAGCACGTCACGGGACACCGTCAGTACATACAATAGGACGCCGGATGGTGGCGCTACCGACGGCTCTGCCATGATGAGGATGAGACCCCCGCACCTAAATAGGCGCATCCACTGGGCACCGGGACTGCCTACCCGAGCTAGGTGGGCAAGGTGACAACCGTCCAGACTGCCTACCCGAGCCAGGTGGGCAAGGCGACAACCAACCAGACTGCCTACCCGAGCCAGGTGGGCAAGGCGACAACCGACCAGACTGCCTACCCGAGCTAGGTGGGCAAGGCGACAACCTACCAGACTGCCTACCCGAGCTAGGTGGGGAAGGGGACAACAATCAACCCAACGAGGTGATACAAGAGATGAGCCGTTGTTATATGCCATTCTACCGAGTGCTCTAATGTACCCTTGTCGAGTTAATCTATTCACATGTCAACGTATTGTTATGTTGCATCTCCAGGCTGGAAGTTATTCGGCCACAATATTCGTGGCGCGAACATACAGCTGGCGCAATAATATATTCTGTATATGAGTGTTTTATTTATGTACAAACCCTGTCCTGTATAAATGTACTATTGTTAAAGTGAATCCATACTTGGTGTCACTCTACTAAAATATTCTCTGTAGTAAATTAAAACTCTTGGCTAGGCTCATGCCTAGGCCTAGTCATAAACGAAATTAAATGTAATTTATTTCTAAAGGTGTGAATGAAGGTGAAAACCAAGACGGGGATAAAGACCAATGGAGGAAGAAATTGATGTAAGTGCAAGAATCTATAGGGCTAAGCCTACATGTCCAACAAACCCTACACAAAATTGAGAACCAAGACCAGCCCAGCAAAGCAATTATAAGCGCCGTTTAACATGGTGGCGGTACTATCACATATAACGTGGACTTCGTGGTCTGCACCATCAACCACTCCATATTGCTCCACACCCAGCAATAATAGCTAACGGCAAGCTTATCACACTGTCAGACAAAAAGATAAAATATGTGCAGCTTAAAGAGCGAGAAATAAAGGGAAGAGAGTATTAGTATTAGTATTAGTAGTTTAAGGGCGCTTCAACGGCAAAGATTATTCGCGCCTCCAAGATATATAGTTAACTGTGTATGAATGTAAAAATGTAAAGTAGGTTAATAAGGTTAAATGTGTTTTCAAATCATTGTCATGAAAAGAATTGCCAAGGTCCATATATCTGTAGACAGCCAAATCGGGAAAAGGTATACATGCAAAAGTTGGCATATGTAGAAAATGCCAAATTACCAAATCATAATCATAATCAAGAAAACGTTGCCACGTCGTCATAATGAATAGCAAGTCAACATGCTTCATGGATTTTTTTATTTTTATATGAACTGTCAAAGTTTGTCGATCAGATTGCTAAGGTTAAGAAATGTGATGAGTTTTCACTGTTTTCATAAGACAAAAGTTCTTCATATGATAGATTTAATTCAATTGGAGTCTCAACCCATCATACTTAGAGCAGTCAGTCTTCAAATGATGAACGGATAGCAACACATCACACGTGTCGCAAAAACGGAGCAATCTTATCTCTGGTAAAAAGATAGGCATGGGTGAGGTGTGTGTGCCCTATTCGTACTCGCGCCAATACAACCTCCTCACGACGAGAAAGAATGGAAGAAGGGGGTGGTCGCACCTTCAATGAAAGACAGGGCATCACAAAGACGCAGCTTATTAAATTTTGCAAAGCATTCCAACAATCCTGACCAAATTTCAACATATGGGTTTTTGAACCCACTGTGGACATCAGGAACAGGTACGATGTTGTGACGCTTGAAAAAAACCGCGCTCGCAGCCTACCTACAAGCTTGGCTGCCAGGGGTGCCACCTCCCAGCCTTACTAGCCACCAGTACCACGTTTTCCCGCCGAGGGCGCGCCGCCTGCGCACGCAAATCGGGCGGGGATAGCTATGACGTTGAGCTGTGACGGTTTGGAGATTCGAACTGGCTGACAGTGAAGTTTTTTTTCGATTGCAACGCTTAGGGTGAGGACTCTGATTCCTGCTTTCCTAAATCGTTTCTGCCACAATGTGTGGGTCGATTTGCTAGTGCAGGGCATGGCGGTTAGCCTATTTAATCCATTAAGTTGGTGAGTACATTTTACGTTTCACTCTGGCCTAGAGTCATGTCAAAGCTGATGGCTTGGTCTGTTCTTATCGAACGTTTGACTTAGGGATTCTTCTTATCAAATTGGGATTTTTCCCGTGGGTCCACGTCTTGTGGATTGTGGCAAGGATTGCAACCTTAGGCCTAGGCGGCCAGAGAACTCCCCTTTGTCTCTTCGCCGTCTAGTCCAGTGCTAGGCTAGGCCTACCCCAGGTTTTTCACACCTCAGCGCCCGGCGATTCCAGAAGGTGGAGAAACGATAGGCCAATCCTAGGGCCAAAGCAGACCCAACCAGACAGCTAGGGCCTACCATGTACCTAGGATGGAGACCAAGGTTTCTTCTCGTGTCGAGCTTCAGGCTGTGGTGGTAATGTAGCCAGTGACATTTGTGGACTGTGTTAGTTAAACTATAAATCTGTAGGCCCAAGCATAGGCCTAAGCCTAGGCCTACCAAACCCCTTTAGACCTTATCTAGAATTCTCTAACTAGTTATCAGGGCCTTTGCCTGATACTAGTCTCACCCGGCTTACTCTTCCTAGTACATGGGTGCTAGACGAACTTTTGATTCCATTTTGCTACGGCTCAAGACCGTAGCCTGCCGTGTGCCCATTTGGCCTATAAGTTTTAGTCCCTACGACTGGTGTTCAAGCTAGAGTAGTGTAGCTCTTAGCATTTACATATCAGCTGCTCCATATGACAGTTTACTATTTATTAGGGTGTTTTATGTTCTCCATATGAGAGCGCGTCAAGCTAGAGTAGTGTAGCTCTTAGCATTTACATATCAGCTGCTCCATATGACAGTTTAACTATTCTCCTTTGTTCGGACAGACCAACAATGTTGTACACAGGTACGTCAGAAGGCTGACAGTGTCCAGTTCTGACTGTTGGTTCGTTGCGATAGAACCCTAGGGTAACGGTGTAGAAGGGATCTGTGGTTCAAGACCCGATCTAGGCCTACGTGTGGCTCGACTGATGATAAGTTCAGGATAAGGTTCCGAACTACAGGGGCCCTAGGAGCCTGAGTAATATTCAGGTGGTACACCACTGATTTGTATGTAAATATTTTGTAAATATAATTTTCCCTACGGTAATACTGCCTTTGGGTCCAAGGTTCGAGGCCCAGTAGAGCTTGGAAAGAAGCTAGAACGTTACAATTACTTTCGGCCTAAGATTGCCATAATTTCCTGTCAAGTGGCCTCCATTTTGTGTCAAGGAGACATGCATGACCTGTAGGCCTAACAGAGGTCATTACCTTTGATGTTTGGATACTAGCCTACCTGTCCCAGGTAATATTGTTATTAATTGTGAAATGTATAACCTGTATATTTTCTAGGCTTTGTAAGCCCACTATTATTGTGAAGTGTATATAACCTGTGTATTTTCTAGGCTTTGTAGGCCCATTAATATTGTAAAGTTTTAAACTGTATATTTTCTAGGCTAAGTAGGCCCACTAATAGTGTGGCTAATGTATAACTTGTGTACTATTTAAGCAACCATTGAGTGTCTTGGTAATAGCTTGATTGAACTGTTTCTTTTGTTGATTGATTATTCAGCTTATTTAATATTCCTCTCTTATCGTCAGTTTCTTGTAAAGTGGGTACCACCCCCCCACGTTATTCCTCTGCGACCTTTAAGGTTTCGCTGGACTCACTTCTACAAATAAACTTGACTTCTTTATGATTATACTTCGCCTTTCTCTGTATTCGTAGAAACTTCTTCGTTCCTTCTGCGACTTTCCCAATAATTTATTTTAGAACGAAGTGGCGCCCAAACACCGAAGACACCCACCTGCAGTCGCCCACGCCCCTTCTCCACTGAGTCTGCCGGACCACTGTTGGTATCTCCCTATAGGGTTAGGGACATGTCGCAAGGTCAAAATCAGTAGAAGCTTTTTGCGTTGCAGCCTTGGCTGCCAAGTCAGCCTTCGCGTTGCCAGAGATACCTACATGACCAGGGACCCAGCAGAACATGATTTTGTAGCCTCTCGCATGAAGTTTCTCCATGAAGAACTGAATGTCAATTACTAGATGGTGAGTAGAGAACATGACGTGGAGTGCCTGAAGTGCACTTAAACTATCTGAACATACCATGAAGCTTCCACATCTTTGTTTCATAATATATCTCAAAGCTTCTCGTATGGCATACATTTCAGCAGTAAAAACAGAACCCATGTCATGAAGTCTGAAACCAACACTACTGCCGCCACAATAGTAAGCGCAACCAACCATCGAGCCAGTTTTAGATCCATCAGTAAAAATGAATTTAAAGGTACGGTATTTGTGACAAATAGCTTGAAAACTACGTTGGAAAATTACATCTGATGTGGTGGACTTATTATATCTGCAAAGGTCGAAACGAATTTCAGGTTCCGGAAATAGCCATGGAGGGTTTCGGTTCAAAACAAAACTCAATAGATTGGGTACATCAAAATTTAAAATTCTAAAAAGATGTCTACAACGTAATCCGGCTGGAACGGTCGCCAAAGGTTTGGTATCGAAGTGACGGACAAATCTCTCATCAAATAGAGCATCATGAGTTGCGTGGTTACGCATTGCCCGGATCTTCAATACGTATCTGCCCAACAAGTAATTCCGTCTTTCTGCGAGGAAGGTCATTCCTGCCTCAGCATAGAGGCTGAGGACGGGGCTCGTCCGATATGCACCCAGCGCCAGCCGGAGACCACTGTGGACCTGTGGTGGACAGTATCGAGAAGTTTCAAGATGGAATCACGAGCCGACGAGTAGACCCAACAGGCATAGTACATTACGGACCTAACCAGTGAACCATATATTCGCAAAAGACATGTCCTGTTTGCACCCCATGAAGTGTTGCTAAGAACTTTAAGGATATTTAATTTCAATGTACATCGTTTGCGCAATTCAGTGACGTGGTATCTCCAATTTAGTTTAGTATCAAACTCCAAGCCAAGAACGGGGACGTGTGGTTTAAATTCAAGTTGCACACCGTTTAGGGTAAGACGTGGATCTACGTGCATATTCCGAATGCAACAAAAGTGAATGCATTGTGTTTTATCGGCAGAAAATTTTGTGCCACGTGCTCGGGCCCAATCACCGATGTTGTTCAATGCAATCTGCAGATGTCGTTCGGCAACGGAAATGTTGACCGACCTATAGAAAATCCCCAAAGTCGTCGAAGAATAAGTAGGACATGATGGACTTAGGTATGCACGAGGTGACACTGTTTATTACGACTGCAAACAGGGGAACCGAAAGGACAGATCCTTGAGGAACTCTCGTTTGCAGTTCATATGGGTCTGATAAAATGTTGTTTATCCGTACTTTAAATGTTCTATCGTGAAGAAAGTTCTGTATGAACCTGGCAAGTGACCTTTCAAATCCCACTCGTGAAGTTGTTGTAGTATGGCATAGCGCCACGTTGTGGGCATATGCTTTCTCTATGTCAAAAAGTACACCTATTACGTGCTGTTTAGCCCCATAACCTCCTCGAATGAAGGTTTCCAAACGCACGAGGTGGTCGATTGAACTCCGTCGCTGTCGAAATCCACACTGAACATTAGTAAGCAAGCCACGAGATTCCAATAGCCACATCAGGCGCTTATTGACCATCTTCTCAAACAATTTGCAGAAGCAACTAGTTAGAGATATGGGTCGATAAGAGCCGGGTAAGGTTTTGTCTTTACCTGGTTTCAAAAGCGGAATTAAGATAGCCTTAGGCCAGGCGTCAGGAAATCCGTCCGATAACCAAAACGAATTTAGAAGAGCAGAATAATCTCAAGAGATTGGTCAGTCAGGTGGATGAACATTTCATTGTGGAGCTTGTCTTCGCCCGCGGCCGTTTTCCTTAAGGAGTTGATGGCAGTGCGCAATTCCCATAACGTGAAAGGCCGATTGTAACATTCAGTATTGTCGGAAGCAAATGTAAGCCGTTGTTGTTCGCTTCTTTGTTTCCGTTGAAGAAAGACTGCATCATAGCGAGCGTTGCTGCTAACCGAAGCAAAGTGAACTGGCAATCACCGACACATTGTCATGCGGTGAAGTAACAAGCACACCATTGTTCAGGATGGCCGGAATAGAAGACATTGGGCGTCCGCAAATTGACTTAATCTTCTTCCACACTGTGCTGGAATTTGTATAATGGGTAATAGTGGAGACGTAGTCCCTCCACGAATTCTTCTTACTCTGTTTAATGATATATCGGGCCTTGGCCTTCAGGCGTTTGAAGGCTATCAAGTTCTCAGAAGTAGGGGATGTATTGAATTGTCTGTAAGCTTTTTTCCGGGCTTTTATTGCGTCTGCGCATTCTTCGTTCCACCATGGAACTGGTTGGTGACACTGTTTACCGGCAGTCAATGGTATGGCAACGGATGCTGCATCTAGTAAACATTGGCAAACTTCAGCCAGAAGTTCGTTGGAATCACGAAAACGAGTGAAGTCTACTTTTTGCAATGCAGACTCACTCAGGTCTTGATATTTGCCCCCAATCAGCTTGATGTAATTTCCATCGTTGTTCTGGGCGGAACACTGGTCGGTTGTTTGCAAAATGTATCTCAAGTGGAAAGTGGTCACTACGTTAAAGATCATCCAACGTAATTAACTCCAAGTCCAGGGACAGGATGGGTGTGCACATCACAAGATCTATTGCCGATAAGGTTCCAGTGTAAGAAGTGAAATGTGTCAACTGGTCCGAAATTAAGAGGGAAACGTTTGCGTTCTGCACGAAATCTGCCACAACATCGCCTCTACGGTCTGATGTCGTTGAGCCCCAGTCTACATGGTGAGCATTAAAATCGCCAGCCAATATAAACGGTCTCGGCAGTTGAGCAATAACTGCTTCCATATCACCTCTAGTAAAGTTGAAAGATGGCGGTATGTATATAGATCAAAAAGTGATAGGAGTTATCAGATGTGATGTAACTGCAATAACTTGACGATGAGAATTAATATTTACATGAGTGGCATGCACAGTCATGTACCATAATGGCGACACCCCCCTGTGCACGGTCACCACCAGTGAAATCAAGACGGTATATTGTGTAGTGTTTGAATTTTGGATTGTCAGTGAGTTTAAAGAGAGTTTCCTGAAGTAGAATGACTTAAGGTTGTCTGTCTCTAACAATGATCTGCTGTTCTTCTCGGTTTGTGTAGAAACCTCGACAATTCCCACGAGATAAAGTTGGCTATAATGTGGGTGGTGTTTGAAGTTTGAAAAAATACTAATGAGAGGTTTGTCTAACGAGTGTGGTATCCAAGAAGCGTAGGTGATGAGTGAAGACTTGCTATTTACATCCATTTAAGTTTCTCAGAAGAGTTTCCGGATTCTGGTCCATTAGCGGATCAGAAACCATGTCCTCTTCCGAAGAACTGAACTTTCTTCGATCGATTTTTTTGTTTTTTTGTGCCAATATTTGTTTGAGCACGTTGAAGAACAACAGTGGGAATCAAAGAATCCAAAAATATTTGGTCTAGATAGATGCATTGTGTAAAACAGTAACGGTCATTTTTGACAAATTTATTCGGGTCTGAATAGGCTACTTTGTAGGTTATGACGGTAACAAATGAACCAATTCCATATTTGCATCACAGAAATTAATGATATTGTACTTTTCACATATATTTGCAGATATTCATGTCCTCCAGATAGGATTTGAAAAAATGTTCAGTGGGCAGCCCTGTATTATTGTAGCTTATCAGTAATAATTAGGACAGAGCAAGTGCCGAATTTTCGAGTACGAGTCACGTTCAAGTGTCGGTAAAAATGGCATTTTCATTTACTGACCCGCCAAAAGTTATGTTATTCCTCAGTTAGATATCAGCACACGCAGCAAGTTGGTGATACACAATAGATGAACTCCTTGTTTTGTGAAACTCATTATGATTGGCCGGCTGAACTATGCGAGATTAAATTGGAAATAGCCATGACGTCACATGCGAGTGTTGATTGGCTGTCAGTTTTTCTAAAATCACTCGCGTCCACCGTGTATCACCACTTTGGTATCCGAGGTATTGTTGTCACTGCTAGTTAGGTACGTAAGCAAAATGGTGAATTAGACAAGAGCTGAGCCAGATGATTCATAAAAATATGTGGCGAACTAGGCTTAGGCGTAATTTCTTCTCTAAAGCATAGGCCTTGCATGAAATACAATTTCGAAATATTCATAAGACGAACCACCTGCTTGTCACAGTGCAGGTATACAATCAAACAACACACAGTGTGACAGTGGCAACAGGTAGTGGCTAAGATTTTAGTTTTAGCTCTAGGCCCTGGCCAAGATAAGCATATTTTACCGATCTTGGGCCCTTGCTAGGCCTACAACTTTCATCCACATACCAAAATGTACCTAGCACTAGGCCTTGGTCTGTACAATATAGGCCCTGACCTAGCACCAAGGTTAGTTTTAGGCTAAAGTCTCTATAACCAAAAACATTTCTAACTTGCATGGCTAGGCCTGAAGAATTGGTTTGAGGCCTAGGTGGAGGCCCAGTACACAAGACTGGAATGGAAAATAAATTTTCTCCATTTTGAAATAAACTCGATTGAACTCGAATACTCGGAACATTTTACTAAACTCGAACTTGACTCGAATTAAAATTCTGGCAGGCGGTCAGATCAAACGGGGAAGATGTATAGGCAAATTAAGGTTGGAGACGGAAATAACTATTAGAAAGCTGATTTCTTTTGTAATACGTTCATTGGGGCCCCCTGTATATATCCAGAAAAATCCCCAAATATTCTACGTGGGCAACACCCTTAAATTTTGAAAATCGCCGCCGAACACCGTTTAGCCGTCTCAAAGGGAGATAACACCTCGGCCTTATCACAACACGTCAAACAACGTGGACACACGATAGATTTTGACAGCTCGAAAGTGTTGGCGGGCATTGAATATCTTCACCCAAGAATAATTAGAGAAGCGATTAAGATCGAAAAGAGACCAGAGAGTTTAAATAAACAAAATGATAGTCGAAGTCTTCCGTCATCGTGGATACCAGTTCTGCCTTAAAAGAACACGTGCCAGTGACAATCCAACAAGACAAACTAACCTACTACAACACGTGGAAACCGTTGCGTCACCGGGGGCGGTTGAAGATATATTTTCCGGACCCATCACGAGAAGCAGGAAGAGGAAACAAGATGACAACAATGACGCAACACAGCCAAACCAGTCCGTGCAAACTGACTGCGCGCGCACCCAGAGAGGATGATAGAGTCCGTGCTCGCCCATCGGAGAGGAAGCAGAGAAGCAAGCCCGGTCCTGTCAAAAAAACCTGAAGATGCTGGAGGACATTCCGGCAAAACGTTGTTTTAAAAGGTATGTACCTAATAAACACTACACGTGGACGAAAACCCCAAAACCCGATACAACATATATATATATACACATGTTGGAGTGCAGTTACTTGATTTGTTTATTTTTTAAATTTATATCCAAAACATCTACTTCTATTTAAATTTACTTGTAAAAAATGATTACATAGTGTTAACAAAAGAGCTGTTACCTATAGTTATTGTATCATTTGTAATTTTACTTTAAATAGTTGGATGAGCGTAGCGACGAAGACTTCAATTTCACTGACCCCCAAAAATTTAGCTCGGGTGTTTTTTTTTTTTTTTTTTTTTCTGTCTGTTTGTTCGCTCTCTACCGGGCAAACGGCATACCCGATCTTGAGAAAATTGAAGGGACCTTCGAAATCTCTAAACTTAGACTTGCTACGTTTTGGGTAAAAATCGAAGAAATATTTCTCATGAATATCGTATTTTTACGTTTTTTTTTCGATTTTCATTGCGATATTTTCGGGGACATTTGGGCCGATTTGCCCAAAAACGGTGGGGCTACAACTTTCATATTCAAAAAGGACATTAGGGTAATGGTTTGATGTATTGCTTTCTGAAAGAAAAAATTGAAAAAGTTAGCCAGAAGTATAAAAATAAAGCTTTTAATATAAGTTTTTTTATTTTTTGTGCGATATTTTCGTGCCATTTGGGCCAATTCAGACCAAACGGGTGGGGCTACAACGTTCATATTATACATGGCCCATTAAGGTTATGGTGATGTAGTACCTTTTGAAAAAAAAAGTAAATAGAACCAATTGACAAGAAACAAAAGAAACTTGACAACATTCACCTACAAGGTAGGCAGCAAAACAAGCACTTGTAAAAGTAAAGATATCCCACGCAAAACTAAAAACTTTAAAAAACTCATCCATAAACGCGGGGGGACGTTAGCGTTTTCCTAGATTATATTATACGAGAATTTGTCACGCGAGAGGTTGATTAGCCCTTTGGTATAGATGTTATTTACCAAAGTAACTATTGTTTTGGGGAACGTAGCGGGTTATTTGTTACACAGACTAATCGTCCCAACGGTGACAGAGATCGATAGGTATAATGGGGTGTTTTCCGGGAAAACATGTATTAGGAGGTTCAACATAAACAAGAACACTATTCAAAAAAAAGAAGGAGCACATGTTTTTAACAATTTGACAACCTATTTCTTGCCTATCAGCTGAGTGCATGCATTTTACCCGACTGAACGTGAGTTCGTGTCCCCTGACTTTACTGACATTACTGTATCGAAATCATCTAGCTTACTCATTCCATTTGGACCTGGTATGTCAGTGACGACTTCTCAATCCTGGACCCCTTGATGACTTGTCCCTGGTCTTCTCTCTTCGCCATTTGGGTCGGCTGCCCCCTCTGGGTCTCACCCCAACTCCTGGCACTCCTGACCGCTCTCTTATTATCCTCCTTTAGTTCTCTGGGGACCAACTCCTTTTGATACCCCACGTTATTACTGCCCTTGTCGAAACACATTCAACTCTTCTCCTAAAGACAACTTGTTGGTTTGCTCGTCAGAATGTCACTCCCGATCGGATCACACCTCGGACACCAGGAAGCTTCCCTAGACTCTTCTTTACCCCCCCCCTCCAGGGCTTCAGTCTATACATCTCAAGGGCCTAAGTCCGACCCCTTTCCCCCCCCAAGGCTTTAAGTTGAGTTGTGCTCAAAACCCCTCGTGTTATTGAAACCTCTGCATTCTCTTCTATTAAATACAATAACTGTCATGTTCCCAATAAAGTTATGTAACCGCCCCTCAGCACATTTCAACCATATTATAATAATTTAACTTTTTTAACGAAGTGCTCAATCAGTATTGTCAACAAAAGACACCAAATCACTTGATTTAAGAACAGTCCCTGCAATACCAGTAAAAAAGGGTAGAAACACCCCAAACATGACAGTATATCCAACACAAATTTTATTTTGGGGAGAAAGTTTGCTCCCGGGTGGGGATCGAATCCAGAACCTTGGCTGAACCAAACCCATGCCCTGCCAAGTGAGCCATCAACAAATCTTTATTAAATTGCTAAATAATATTGTGATTGTGACGGTTATGATAGTAGGCTGCATCTGGATTCGATCCCCCGTCGGGGAGGTGATTGGCTCAGAACTAGTTATCTTTTAGTAATGTCAACAACATGGCAATCTTCTGTTTGATCTATAACATAGCTCTCAAAAATCACAATATACCCGCAATGTAGTAAAAGACAGATAGCTCAGTTGGTAGAGCATGGGTACGTTATAAAACCAGAGGTTATGGGAAGGAGCAAAATTTTACGACAATTGCTATTTATCAATAGGAAGCTTTGCAAACGCTTTTTTAGTCGCGTTGATGGATGAGCTTTTTGTAAGTTTTAAGTTTACGAGGGGTCTCTTTACTTATCAAATGCTTTTTGAACGCAATGTAGGTGATTGTTGTCAAATTTCTATTTTTACTTGTAGTTGTATTATAACCTAAAAAACTTATGTTTAAACCTTTAATTATATGGATTCTGGCTATTTTTTTTCAAACTTTTCTTTATAAAAACAAAACATCACCATTACCTTAATGGGCCATGTGAAATATGAACGTTCTAGCCCCACCCGTTTGGTCAGAATCGGCCAAATGTCACGAAAATATCGCACAAAAAATCGTAAAAGTACAATATTTATGAAAATATTTTTTCGATTGTACCCAAAAAACGTGGCCCAAATCTAAGTTCAGGGGAAATTTTTAAGGTCGCCTCCAATTTTCATCAAGAGCGCATTTGCCGTTTTCCTGGTAGAGTGCAAAGAAAAAGACAGAAAACCAAAAAAAAACAAAAAAAAGAAAATTTGGGGCTAAATTTTTTGAGCGGTCAGTGAATTGAAGTCTTTGCCTCGGTCATCCAATAATTATAATTTTATTATTTTTTTAATGTTTATTATATAAAATTTTTTTTTTTGAGGGGTCAGTGAAATTGAAGTCTTGCTTAGCTCATCCAATAATTATATTATTTTTATTTTTTATAATGTTATTTTATAATTTATTTTTTATAATTTCACAAACCCCTCAAAAATTTTGTCCAATGTTTGTTTGTTTGTTTTTAGTTAGTTAGTTAGTTATTAGGGTTTAAGGGCACACAACACTAAGGTTATCTGTCTGTCTGTGTGTTATGTGTCTGTGGTTTTCCGTCTGTTGTGTACATTATACTGTATGTCGCCATGACGCCATGTACATCATTGCAGGTAGGGCTTACCAAATACATATGTTAGGGCATAAACAAATTAGGCCAGAAAGTATCGGTTTAGTCGAAAAAAATTGGTTTTTTAATTTTTGTCCCCAAAAAATCAGCACTCTTTTCTGAAAACGGCAATATAAAAATGTATTATGACGAACATTATAACTGTCATTAATAATCATTAACTTAACTGAGTGGGGTAGACTCTAAATAAAAATTTATTTTTTTTATTTAATAGGGGGCGCTTAATTTTCGAAGAATCACCTTTAATTCTTCCCAAATTTTTACTTTTCAGTCGAAAATAAAATTCATTTGCACACAAACTAGAAATCTGGTTCTTTTTTGCAGCAGTTGGTAATGTTTGGGGAATTTTGTTTATGAGTTGGTTAACCTGGTAATAAATGCCAATAAGCTGGACCCGCAGCTAGTTTTACACAACTTCAGTTAGTTTTTGGGTTTTTTTGTTGTTGTTTTGAGCGCGAATGCCTAGATCGAGGTTTTATGTTTCAATTAAACGATAAATAAGTACTTTTGGTGGTTAATTATGCCAAAGGGCAAACCGTGTGTTTTTTAAGCGTAAATTCAAAGGAAAACCCTCACAGTCCAAGTGTGATTATTGTTTAATGATGCAGAACCGCCGGCTGTGCTGGACATTTTCCCAACCTACAAGTGGATGACACTTCTCCTAGATCTCGTCCAAGTGCCTCAAAAATCAAGTTGGGCCCAGCTGAATTAGGGAATTTTAACGTCCCTACTAAAAACATTATATTTAGAAT
>JAMZAV010010273.1:0-50080 GCA_024449915.1 Sweltsa coloradensis
GTGATACTGGCACGCCACAACACAAGGCCATCCTTCACATACATAGGCCGCCCCCCACCTGCGCCTTTTTGCACTAGGCCAGGCCCTTTGCCTCCACCCTTTACAACAACTCCCAGAAAACAAAAAAACCTCCCCCCCTGCCCCCCTTCAAACAAATTTAAAAATATATTCACAGAAAACATTTTCTACTCGGTTAGTGACTACCTCTCAAGTAAATAATAAACAATTATAAATTGAAAAATTTAAATTTAAATAATAAAAAATAAAAAAATTATTATTCAGTAAATTCAGAAATAATAAAATTATCACCTGTTTTAAAGCCTGTTTAAAAAGTCTACTGACATTGTAAGTTGTAACATATTTTTTACTATTTTTTAGTTATATGCCCCCATATCATTATGTCTCTACTTTCACTGTCCCATTACTTGTCCCAATTGTAAATCCCCTCATTCAACAATTTCTTCTCCAGTTATACTTCCAAAAATTTAAAAATTAAAATCAATGCTTTCATATTTTCAAATTCCATTTTTATATATCCTCCCACTTTTGGCTTATCCCCAAACAATTTCGGTAACTAGATACATCATATAAATTTTTATTCTTCCCACCTTTAGTGTATTTTCACTCCCATTTTTAAAATTTTACAATGTTTTAAATTTAATTTTTTTTTCATAATTTCTTTATTTATTTAAATGTACATGATTACTCTGTAGTACTAGGTTCATATATTTTTCTGTAAGTTCCCTTTAGGCTATTCACCTTCTCCTCCGGGGAAAAACATTAAAATGTCCGTCAAGATGAATAAAGTTATTACTATCTATCAAGCGCGTGCCCTATCCCTTTATGAGCTCCTCGCGCTCACACTGACACAGGTTGTGGCCACTTGGGAGAGCGTCGAGCTAGGGGGAAAGGGAGTCCCAGGGTCGAGCCGATAGATCCCCAATAAAATTTAACCTTTAAAAAATTTTCCTCTAATGTGATCGTTTTTTAGTATGTACTGTGTAATTGAAGTCCTTCCTAAAGTCGTGAAAGTACTTTTTTTTAGGAATTTGTTCCATCTTTTTGGGTTATTTGAGTGTACTAGATCGCCGGGTTTTTCCTTACCGGGGTTATCAATTGGTTTTTACATTTTGGTTATCAAAGGGTTATCATTATAAACCAGGGTTTATAAATTTGGGTTTTCAGTTGGTTTCAATGGTTATTATTTTGGTGTAAAATGGTTTTAGTTGGTTTTAAAAACTTCTGAGCAGGGGTTTTTACAAAGGGTTATCAATTGATAACCATTTGGTATATTTTGAAGCATTGGTTTTACATATGGTTTTTAAAAGGTTACTAAAAGGTTATGCCCTTTTGGTTGCTAAATGGTTATCTTTTGGTGATGAATTTTTTAGAAAGGGTTTACGTCGAAAAAGGTTGAAAATCACCGTCGCGAACAGATTGCCCGAAATCTTAAACAAACTCTTTACGAGTTTATTTTTTTACGGGAAAAACGCTAACAAATCAGCTCACCCTTGCGTTTTAAACCCTACAGTTGGCGGTGAGTTTGATTGTGGAAGTTTAAAATGAAAAATTTGATTTTTTAAAAATTAAATTTTTTGAGTTTTTGGTTTGGGGGGTCAAATGTTGTGATCAAGGATGAAGATTTGTAAAAAAATTATAGATAATTGTTACTAAATTTTAAATTGAGAGTGGCAAGGTGTGAAGAAGTTTTGAAGGTGGGTCTTATAAATTTCGAGGAAATTGTCAATGAAAAAAAAAAAGGGTGTGAAGAAGTTTGAAGAGGGGAGGAGGTATTCTTATCAATTCCAAGGAAATAGGAACTGGGCAAATTAAACCTTTTTTTTAAACCTCACTTATGCATGATGGCGAGGGGAAGAAGTAAAATGTCACTGTCACTAAAGGGTTTTTAAGTAAGGTTTAGTTAATAAAAAATGTAAAATATGTGTAAGTGGTTGCTAACAAAATACTATGTGCGCTGCAATAGATGGGTGATTTTAAACTGCGCAAAATTTTAAAGTGAAGTAGTTCCCAAGTGGAATATGACCCGCATGGGTTTGCGGGTCATGTGTGCCTGAAATGAATTGCGATTCAATCTAACCCAAGGAAATCTAATGAGACATAAAACGACGTAGGGCTTTGCAAGACGGTAAGAAGCATTAGAAATATGATAAAATCAACATATCTATTATCAGGGGGGGTGTGAGGAGCGAAAGTGGTCTTTAACAAAATGAGATATGAGGCATTATCAAAAAGCAATCCTTTTTCAAGAGTTAGAAGAGAAAAAAATCAGCTAGAAAAGAAAAAAAGATAGGTCCAAAAAAGGAAAGCCGGGACCCTAATGAAGGAACAGCTTGATGAGATGACAATAAGTTTGCAGAGACATGCAGATTGGTGCCCGACCAGGTCTCTAGTGATAAGCCGGCGTGGCCTAACAAGAATCCGGACTTGAGTGTCGCGGGTAAGATCCATTAAATATAAAAAAGAGGACTTATTTTTGCCGCAAATAATATCACTAGTGCACGTGTTGCAGAAGACAGTAATGTCAGGGGAATTGCCTCCCATTTTAAAAACATAATTTTTGGGAATGTAAAGGGCTACTACAGCAAAAAAAAAAAGGTCGGTGAGGTAGATCTTAAAGACGGCGAAAAAAAAATCTTTATTTAATAAAAAAACAGAACAAAGAAAGACAACCCAACCCTGAAAGAGTATGTTAGGGGGGGGGGCCCAAATGGACAGAAAAACTATTTCGCTCAAATTCTTGCATTTCGTATTGTCAGTGGCTATAACTATCTTATTCTTGATGTTATCCTTACCTTGACTATTTTAGTCTTAAAAAGCATAATCTTGAATTTTTTTTATTGTGGCTAATTTTTGGGAAAACAAAAATGCATTTGTCTCTTTGTACCCCACAGGGGGGGGCACTATGAGAAAAGAGGGGGTACAATGGAACACCCCATTTTTTTAGCCTAAAACTTTTTTATTATTGGAAATTTTTATGCTAGTACAATGTTGTAAAGAGTATTTTAAAATAATAATAAAAAAGATAATTACTTTAAATAATAGAATATTTTAATAAAAATTAAAAAAATTTTAAATTAACCAAAAAGGGGAAATAAGGAAAAAAAAAAAAAACTTTACAATGGATTTAGCAGATATCCATGTTTCTAAAATTAACTTCAAACTTTAAATAGGATTTTTTGCCGTTTAGTAGCCCAAACTAAGAAGGATGGGTAAAATCATTTTGATGCCCATTATGTTCACTGAATATGCCTGTTCATTTCCCCCAAAGAAGACTGTCTCATAGTGGCCCACACTCCCAAATTTGTTTGATGCCCTAAGTAACTCCCCTAACCTCATGTTTTTTCAAGCCTCCCTTTGTATTGTCATGCATATAGTTACTTTCAAAAACACCAAACGGCAATTGTCTATTGATATTTTAAAAATTTGGCAAAATTTGAAAGAAAATTTAAATTTTTTTTCTTTACATGCCTCAAACAATGTTTCATGTTAGAATGTAAAGATGCCTTATTCACTGGAGTAAACCCCCTGACCGATTAAGTACTCACGAGGTGAAACCCTACAAAGGGCGGCAAATTTGAGCGCCAAATTTCAAACAAATTTGGGGTGAGTCTCTTTGTGGACCATGTCTCATTGTGGCCCCCCTCCTCCCCTACTACTAAATTGAGACGACACTGTATAGAGAGGGGCATATCTCGCATACTATGCCCGAATCGGGTGTGGGCTAGATAGATTAAAAGGGCCCAGATAAAAAAGATTTTGGAAAATTTTTTCCAGCAATACGGGAATAAAATCGATGAAACCATTTTTTAGCCCTAGGTCTAATATGACCAAAAAAAACTGACTCCTCAAAATGAAAGAAATTAAAAACGCCCCTTCAAATAAAAAGTAAGTTTTTCTTTAAACAATCTAAGGAAAACTGTCTTGGGAGATTCATGTGCTTCAATTAAAGAAAATTGGGGCCATGGGGAGAGACTGGACACGAAGCACCGGGGATCAGGATGGACCGATGAAAAAGAAAATTAAAGAGACAGATAAGTGAAGAAAGAAGACCAATATTGCGTGGTGTATGTGGGTACAAACATGTACGAGGATGAGAAAAACTAATAACGTGTCGGAGATACAGGGGACCTAATTTTGGCACTAAAAAAACTTTCCAGGCCAAAAAATACTGTGGAAACTGGATAGGCACATGGTTGGACGTAAATGTGAAAAAATAAAACCCATCAATGAGGACATTGAATGGGTAGGGTGAGTTCGGGGGTATTTTTTACGATCCTAACAACGGGTTGTTCAAAGACTGCTTGGGAAAGAGATGGCCCCATTTCAATGCCAGGGTCATGACATTTTGGCAAAAATTTTCAGGGAGCAGTCCAAAAGTGGAGGTGGGGGAATGACTGTACACCGATGGGTATAATGTAATGATGAGATGTACTGATAATGTGGAAAATTTGTAAATTTGGTGGGCAACATTATAAGAGTGATTCAATAAGGAGATTAATGGGGGTAATCTATCAATAGTCTGTAAGGGGTCGGAGGGCTATTTAGTGGGAAACGTTGGTCCATTGGGAAACTTAATTTTAGGGGGAAAACAGATACGGGCTATCAAAATACCTAATGAGTTAGAGATGAAAAAAGGGAGAAATAATAAAATGAAATAAAAAGGGAGGTGGCATCTATAACACATATTTTTCCCAATCAAAAAAAAAGTTAAAAAATAATATGTCAATATGTATCTAAACTTAAAGTTTACAAAAAAATATTGAACCCTCAAAATATTGTAAATAAAAACCGCCCAAAGATAGGGTATTGCGAGACCCCCCCTACAGAGGATTTGAGGTGGGGGGTTTGACTCAAGGATATCAATTTAAAAGGGATAACTCAAATAGTAACCACTGGAGGGGTGGCCATTATCTAAGAAAAGGGGATAAAATAAAAATCTTTCAAACGGAGATAGTAAAAAAAAAGTGGTGGGCTTTGAGTATCAAGATAAAAAATTGTACTCTTTAGAATTATATGTTACTTATGTATCACCTAAAAGAAAAAAAGTGAGGTTGTAAATAAAATAAGGAACTATTGAAATCACAGTGGGTTAAAAACCGGAAATAGATTTGATAAGCGGGGACTTTAAAATTTACGTAAGAAAAAAAAAAAAAATATATATTCAAAACAAGTAAAAAAAATGCTAAAAACTAAATAGATACAATTAGTTCAGGATTTCACTAAGTAGCCGGGATACCGCTAAGGACTTAATTGTTAAAATAAAAAGAACCATTATTGACATGCTTAAGTTTTATTTTGACAAACATATTTTTTTAAAGTGGTATTATTAGAGGTCCCTCCAGACCATAAAAAATTAAATAAATTTTAAAGTGGGGAAACAAAAAATTACAGGCTTAAAGAAGAAAAAAGACGAGGGAATAAAAACCAAATTTTAAAAAATACTACAAAAAAAGAAAATAAAAAACTGTTTTTTTAAAGTTTTTCAAAAAAAGTGGGAAACTAATATAAATGGTGTTTGACATATAACATAAAAATCTATACAGGGTATGATTGAAGAAATAATTAATAACATTTCATTCTGTAGAAAAACACACGATAACAAAGACAATAAAATAAAAAACATACTTTGGAAAAAAATGGTTTGGGTGCAGAAATAAAAAAGCTTCAACTGAAAGAAACAGTTTAGAGTACCAGGCGGAGTAAATGACATAACATTGGAACAATTTTAAAAAAAGAAATAAAGGTTTTTTCGTTCATTCGCAAAAGAAAAATTATTATTATTTTAAGAAATTGGATAAAAAAAAGGTCAAAAAAAGAGGTGTGGAAAATATTAAAACCTTTTTTAAAAGTAAACCTAAGATCTAAAAAGGGAAAAATATTTTTAAAAAAAAGATAGTTTCAGGGGATAAAAATATAGCAGAAAATTTAATAATTATTTTTCACAAAGTATAGAAGGATTTAAAAAAAAAAATACTTGGACATTGATAAAAAAGTGGTGCTACAACATGTAAAAAATAGTACAAAAAAACAAAATTAGAAAAATTTTCAGAAATAAGGAGAAAAGGGCAAAAAAATTTATAATAGAATTGAAAGACTATCACCAGGTTGATATATTCAATTTAAAAACTAAAGTTTTGTTATATTAAAAGGGATTGCTAGCTATTTTAACAATTTTAAAATTATCATTAAAGAAGGGTATAGCAATGGCTAAAAACTTCAAAAACATTATTCCTTTCCCAAAATGCCAAAAAACATCACTTGGTGAAAACTTTCGGGCCCATTAATACTCTACGTGAAGATAAGTTGATGGAAAAAGGTTGTAAAAAAGGGAAAATTTTAGCTTTATTGAAGAAAATGATATCTTAAACGAAAACAACAGGGTTTCCGGTTTAAAAAAACAAATATGGTGTAACATGCGGTACGTAGTAAAAAGAGATTTTAAAAAGTAAAAAAAATAATAAAAAGATAAACAAGCAGTTTTTTTTGGGTCTAAACCCCTGCATTTAAAATGAAGAAAGATTCTTGTTTTGGGAAAATTTAAGAATTGGGTTTTCTGGGGGCGCTTAAATGGATAACCTCGATTTAGAAATAGTATCAAAAAAGTAAAATACAACAAGACCTATTCTAAATCAAAAGAAAATAACAAAGGTGTGCCACAAGGTCAAATTCTGGGGGCCACTTTTTTTCATTCTGTATTTAACGACATAAAGCATATTTTTTAAATATTGTAAAATATATCTTATCGGATATATTTTTTTATCGCAGGGGGACTAATTCTAGAAATAGTCTTTTGCAAAAAGAGGAAATTTACCAATAGAATTATGGCTTGGGGACAACAAGAGATACCCAATGTAAAAAAAATTTAAAGGGTTTTGATATATGCAGCCAACAAGGGGAAGAAAATACCTAACTTAAATAAAATTGTCATAAAAATTGGGAGAGAAATTGGATATTTTAAAGATTTTTAAAAAATTTGGGAAATTTTTGACAAATATAACTTTTTAAAAAATGGGCAGCAAATAATAAAGAAAATTTGCCCGGAAAAATAGGGTATTTGAAGAATGTGCGGGTTTTACCAATAAGTAGCAAGAAACTTTTCCAAGCATAAAAACGTCACTTTTGATTATTTCAGTTCAATTCTATTTTTACTAATAAAAAAGAAATTGCAAAAATGCAAAATTACAAAAAAAAGTAAAGGAAGTATACTGTGGGTATCAAGACGAACTCTATTAAAAGATGTTGGGAAACATTAGGCTGGCTAAATGTTAAAAAGAGAAATTTTTTTAAAAACCCAACATTTCTTTTAAAATTTTTAAAAGGGATTGGGCCAGACTACTTTGTAAAAAATTAAGAAAAAGAAAAAAATAACTATTAAATACAAGAAATGGGAAAAACCTAAAAGTTCAAAAAAACAAAACAAAAATTTTTAAACAATTCTATTTTTTCAAAAGAAGAAAATATTTAATCGGTTACCATTTGAAGAGAAAGTAAAGATGTTTAAATTTAAGAAAATGCTTAAGATAGTTAAGGAATGCGGAGGAAAGGGAGGTTATGAACGGAGGATTTTTTGGACTCAACCAGACTAATTATTGAAAATGTAAGATTTTGCTCACCTTGTAAACATATTTTTATTTTATTGTTTTCATTTTTTTTATTTTTTTACTACTTACTAGTCTCAAATAATCTACAATTATTTTCCCAGGAAATTTTCTTTTAAATGCTGAAAAAATGTTTTTATTCAGTAAAATAATGGTGGGGGATTATTGTAAGAGTTATTAGAACTCAAAAATGGATAAATTGTGCTAGCCTATATTTGTAGGGCCCATGTTTCTTGATGTTTATGGCTTACTTTATGGTTTCTGGAACGGAAGATTTTTGGACTCAACAGACTAATGTCTGAAAAATTAAGACTTTATTTGCTCTCCCTTTTAACCATTATGTTTATTTTTCATTTTATTGTATTTTGTTACAAGTCTCAAAAAAATCTATAATTTTTTCCTTTATGTATCTTATAAGTGACTGACAAGTATGTTTCATAAAATGTAAATTAATGGATGGAGATTATTGCAAGAGTTAGGGCTAATAATGTGACAATTTTATGCCCATATTTTGTGGGCATATGTTTCTTTAATGGTAAATTTTATTTTTTTTATAATTATAACAGAATGATTTTGTATGGGATGATAATGGTTGTATGACTGTAAAATAGCAAAAAAGCAATAAAGATGTCACTACTACCTATACAAAAATAAAAATGAAAAAAAAACTGCGAAAGTGTAGGAATTATTTTAACGGCAATGGTTTTGTTTTTGAAAAATTGTTATTTTGTCTGGCTGTGAAAATGTAGTGCCCAAAGTGTATCGAATCTTGCGGGAGTGAGAGATTGAATAACCTTGCAGTCTTTACACGTATTTCTTACTTTTATTTTAGAGGAACTTGGAACTAGAAAGAGTTCCTTTTTCTTATGAGGAACTTGTTCCTGGAACTAGTACCATTTTTAAAGGGAAATTTTTGCAAAGAAATAAAAAGTATTTTTAAAAAGAAATTTTTAAAATTTGCTTTTCCCCGCCTTGTGTAAACTCCCCCCCCGCCCCCGCGACCTCAAGGGATAAAAGAGCTCAGTACCCATTTTCCTTTGATCCAAGTGTATTGTGAACTGCGTAATCGAGAATGAAAATGACACTGCAGCTGAAGTCGAAAGGGAAAGACAGAATCAGGTGATTTTATTTCATTAATAGGCCATGAAATAAACAAACATAGGCCCAGGGGAAAATCGGTTTAAAAAGTTTACCAAAACCCAAATTTTTAACGTTGCTTTTCACATTTCCCTTGTTCTTTTTTTGAAGATACTTCGTTTAACTCTGAACCAGCTCTAAAAAAATACCTGTACCAAAGTAGGAGTCAAACAAAAATCTGGTCCTACATAAGATTTGGGAAAATTTGGGGGGGGAAGTTGCCTAGCCAGGCCCAGGCTTGGCCGAGTAGGGGTTTCCTTTCTGGCAGGCCTAGGCATGCTTTTGTATGTAGGTCCTAGGCTAGAAGCAGCACTTCTGTACTTGGCGGGTCCCAACATTTTTTTTTCAATGAAAACATACACACCCGAAATCCTTTCCGTTACAAAACTACTTTCGTTAGGTTAGCCGAACTTTCCGCTGGCTACAGTGCGCCGGGCTAGTTCTAAGATATTTTCGAAAAGAGCACACCCAAAATCCTTTCCGTTAGTGTATAAAAGTTGGGACCCGCCAAGTACAGAAGTACCCTAGAAGCTAGGGAACTCTTTCGGTTGGTGTGCTCCCCTATTATAACACAGTAAAAACACTGAAAAACAACTACAAATGAGAAATGAATAACTAATAAGTCAATAATAACAATGTGGTATCACTAAACACGCAGAAAATACACAATTCTATAAGTTAATTACACTTACAAAACGCTCGCATATTTCACCGTTTTCTGTCAGCCATCTTGTAAGTCTGTTGTGCACTTTTGTTCACTCACTGCCAGTAACCTTACAATAATATAACTTTCATTATCCAAAATTTAATAATCACATTTTTGCTGTTATAGTAAAAAAAAAAACTCAGTGGATATTCGCACGGTCAGCCGTACGACTAGTGCAAAATTATTCAAACGGTCAGCCGTACAATACCACCTAACTAGGCCAATAGCTTCAAATATCACAGTGCATTGTGGCAGAGTGGTAGCGCGTCCGAATTCTATGCGAAAGGTCGGTGGTTCAAATCTTCGTTTGGTCGTTTTTTTTTTTACCATTCTATTTGGGTCCATGTTTTTTCTGCAAATGATTTCACTACATTCGGCCCCGTCGCAAACACAATTCTAGATGATAAAAGCGTTTAAAAAGTGCTAGGCCTAGGCCTATTTTAAGGTGACACCTCGACGTGTAGGTAGGCAGCCTAAAAAGGACTTTTGTTTAAAATAGAAACGTTAAAGGTCTTGGAAGGTTTTTTGTTGTTAATAAAACAGCAAAAAAGGATGACGACAACCGAAAAAGGACTTTCGTTTAAAATAGCGATTTTAAAGGTCTTGATGTTTTTTTGTTGTTACTATAACAGCAAAAAAGGACGACGGAAGGACGACACTTTTATTACGGCGCGCCTTTATCCAATCAGATCATTGACCGTACGAATAATTTTGCACTAGTCGTACGGCTGACCGTGCGAATATCCACAGCCAAAAAAAAACATTTAACGTCGCTATTTCAAACGAAAATACTTTCCGTTGAAAGTCCTTTTTTAAAAAAAATAGTGACGTTAAAGGTTTTGTAGGTGGAGTATTTTTGTGAATGAAGTTGGTACGGAGTGAGTAGGCCTACAATGAAAGAGGAGTGAACTGCGCATGCCCTACACGACGACCTGTGCGAATAGTGACATCGCCGAATATTTGTGTAAAATGTGTATAAAATAATGAATAACATTGTATATTTTCATACCGTTTTCTATAAATTACATCATTAATCATTAATAATGTGTTGATTTACATTTATTTCTTGTTTATAGTTGTTTTTCAGTGTTTTTAGTGTAAAAAACTGTGTTATAATAGGGTAGCACACCAACCGAAAAAGTTCCGAAGCTAGGTAGGCCTAGGCCCTTTGGTAGAACTAGGCTAGGCCCTAGGCTAAAAAACAAGCATGTGCCTAATATCCTAAACAAATTATTACTGAGTAGGGCTAGGCTAAGCCTAAGGCCTACCTAGGGCCTTCCCTGTAAGAGCCTTCATGTGAGGAAGGCTTGCGTGCGATCGGTGTGCACCCCCATAAATGTAGGCTACTGATGCCTGGCACGGTGTGCCAATAGTCTACTGTTTCCGTTGTCACGGTTGACACATTACTATGTGGCGACGGCATGGGAGCCATATAGGCTGGGGGGAGGTTTTGGAGGTAGAGAAAGCTCAACGTAGGGTGGCAAGTAGGGTTACGGGGAAGGTTAGGCGGTGGTGGAGGGAGGAGGATGATATGGGGAATGTAGAGAGGGTAGGCTATAGGCCTAGCCCTATGACAGTGTCACTGCAATGTTGCGGGAGTTGAGTTGAGAGTCTTCTTCTTCTTCTTTCTACATGTTATGGCATCGGAATCAAGTCCATACGGCCAGTTGAGATCTTTGTAGTATAAAAAGTATGCAGGCTAACTAGGAGGCGGGGATACAGGGTAGCTATATCTTCTCACTCTGGGCTCGTAGAGCTTGCTACCATGTACTACAGAGTGGAGCCACGGTAGGGTGACCCTTGAATCCAGGAATTCTAGAACCGAACCGTAAAACATTTATCTAGGGTATAGGATATTTTCTAGCTGTAAGGAAACTGGAAGATGCAAAACAAATAAAGGGATAGTGGAAATTACATCTTCCTAGCCTAGACTGCTTGCTAGACTATGGATGGCTATGTTGAATAGCCACCTTAAATGTTTAGTTTGTTATCATTAAGAAATCTGGCAAGAGAGGGGAAGACCCCACTGTTGCCAAGGAGTAACATGGTGTTTATAATATAGGGGGCTTGAAGCCCATGTTTCAGTAAATCTTTAAAAAGACGGTCCCTACCCTCCTTGAGTTGAGGGCATTGGAAAAAAATGTGGTTTAATGATTGGACCAGGTCCCCATTGCATGAACATAAGGGAGACTGGACCACATTAATTTTATACAAATGTTGGTTTGTTGAGCAATGCCCCAATCTCATTCGAATTATGGTAGTTATAGTGGATCGTGGAAATTTAGTCCCTTTGAACCAGGGATGCTCCAAAACCTGCTTTTGTATCGAGGTGTAATGAGAGTGGTGTGAGGTTAACCAAGAATCCCATTCCCTCTGTTGGGCTGTAAATGAGTCATTCTTGACAGTTCGCAAGAAATCAGTACCTATATGGTAATTTAACATCACGGAAAGCTGAGGCCGGAGCACGCCTTGCCATTCTGTCTACAAATTCGTTACCAGTGATGCCTATGTGGGCTGGGATCCATAGAAAGTGGACCTGAGCCCTGGTGGAGATTAACCGTTGAATGTTAGTTAAGATTTGTAAAGAGAGGGGATGAGTTCTGCAGTTCGTAGCTGATGCCAGCGATGAAAGGCAGCTTGAGTTGATAGTCATTAGAGAAAAAGAAGGGAGGTTTAGGTTGTGCAATATGTAGGCCTACAGGACGGTTAGGGGAAATATGGGGTGGGGGGACATCTGCAATTGGGTGCAGGAGGGACTTTACAGGGACAGGGGGGATCATTCATGGAAGTTCCAGAAGAAAGTAGTAAAATAGATCTGGGTCGGTAAGCCTAGCCTATGGTTTCTTGGAGAGGACTGTTAGGAAGTGGAATGACTTGTCTGTGGATGTTGTAGCTAGTGGGTCTTGAAGGAATTTAGATCGTGTTTAGGGTAGGGCAGTAATTAGGTCTGGGGGGAGTGAGTGGTTGCCACCGTGCGGAAGGGCCCATTTGTAACCGTTAAGAATTTTTATGTTATGTTACGGACGGATGGGAGGAGCGAATAATAGCATTGTATATGGAGTTACCCGACGACGCAACGGACAAGACCGAAGCATGATCGGCTACTGTCAAACAGAGTTGGTAGGGTAATGTGGGTAATTGGAAACGGGGTAGGCCTAATTGGAAACACCCTTTATAACATCTGTATGTGAAGTTCAAATTTAAAAAAAATTGTTAGATAGATAGCATGGTCCAGCCTTATTATAGAAAATGTGCAAGTAGTTACAGCTTCTTCTGTTAGATGATGTGCATGTCATAGACAATGCAACCAACCTCTAAACAAAAAACTTGTTTCAATTTGAAACACATCTCAAAATTGCCCCTGTTATGGTCCTTATTTTGTTTTTAAGAAATTTATTCTTGAATGGAAATTAATTAAGATAGGCCTACATTAGTCAACAATATGGTACAGATGAAATTTAGATAATTAGGCCCTAGGCCTACCATCAGGGTTTTTTTTGTAGTGAAATTCAAATTTGCCGCACTTAATTTCTTTGAAAAATAAAAACGGAAGGTAAAAACTGACACATTATACACATTTGGTGCATGACCCTGTGATATATCATGATCCCAATGCCATCCCATCCCAAAATTTTTTGTGCATGTAAAAAACATCTGAACAAAAACACGTTTTTTTTAATTTTTTTATTTCAGAGATACTTTTTCTCGTAGGGTAGGTTCAAAAACAAATTTCGATTTTTTACATGGTTTCACAATTAGAAATGCATTCAAATACATATAAATTAAATTGCCAATTCAATGCTCTTTAATTTTTAAAAAAATTAGCCTTTTACGTCTAACGGTTTAAAACTTACCAATTACGGTACGCCGCTCGGCATCACCAAATTTGAGTTTTTGACCGGGGCGTTACTCGAAAACTAAGCGCGTCAGGAATACAAAATTTTCCACGATCAATCTACATGTTAGTAAGAGTAGATTTGCCAAGTTTCATCAAAATCGGAGATGGTCAAGTTTTATTTCAGGCTCGGCTTGGTTGATTTGACATGGAATGACCCACAAGTAATATCCAGTAACTATAGAAAAAGTAATGAGATTCCACTTAAAAAACGTAATCATTGGACATAAATATTCCAAAAAAGCTCATCCATCAACGCGACTGGAAAAAGCGTTCGCTAAAAGGCCTAGTTAGGCCTGTATTGAATATCATGAAATTTTAACTGAGATTTGTTAACATGTCAGCTCAAGGTGGCTTAGGCCTACCATAGATGATGCAGCAAAGCATATGTCAACACATTCATTCCGACAAAAAAGCACAGTTTGACAAAATCAGCTAAATATGTAACGAATTGTTGATCGTCTAAAATATAAAATATACCGGTATTGACATACTACCAGTAGTAGACCCTACTTCTTTCATTTAATACCCAAATATCACAACATAACATTAATTGTGCCATCTACTTTCCTTTAAATTTTAATGCATTGCCACTACAGTATTTGATCACTATTTTTCAGCAAATAGGCCACTATTTAGCCACTATTTTACCCATTTCAGGCCACTATTACCACCATTTTTACATTCTCAGTGCTGTGGACTGACCATAGTGGACATACCATAGTTTCTCCTGATAATCCATGTTTCCAATTCCCCTATTATCTCATACTTGGGGATGATTGGAAACATGAATTTGCAGTGTTCTCCCCAGAAAAAAATGTTCACTGGGTATTTCATAAACATTGCCGGGTAGGGCCAAAAATAGTGGGGGTCCGGGGGCTTGCCCCCGCAAAAAAAATTGAGATCCTAGATTCGATTTGACGAGTTTTAGAGGTTTTCGAAGCCCTTTTAAAGTAGCTTACTTTTGTTGGTTTAGTGGTATGAAGTAGGCCTATAAACATTTCAAATTTGATTGAAATCATAGTCAAAGTTTATTTTCTCCTTTGTAATGTAGGCTATGTGAATTACTTTAGTCCTATTGCTACAATGAGTACAATAGGCCCGTATAAAGGTGATGTTGTTATTATTTATAAGTGGTTATTATCTAAGATTTGTAGGTTTACAATTACTACAACTTGAAACCAACTTATGTGTTTCGTTCAAATGCATTCCTTGTTGGGTTCTATAGTGATCAGCGAGATTAGCCTCCACGATGTTGTTTACAATCTGTGTTGCAGTTTAGGGATGGGACGTTTAAACGTTTAGTGGACGGTTAGTTTATTAAATTTGCAAATCGTTTAGTAAAAAATAAATAAAAAATAAAAAATTATCAAAATTTTTATTGCCGGGCGGCAGGGAATTATCGCCGGGCGGCCCGGGCCTGGGGAGAACACTGAATTTGGTGTAATTGGAAACACACAGGGAAATTGGAAACAAAGCCAAATGATCCATGTTAAGCTATGGACAAATTTCAGGGATAATGGAAACACATTTAAATGTTTGGTTTTAAAGTAAGGTAAGTTGGCAACAGTGTCTGACTACACAGCTTTCTTATTTAGGCTTCAGATTATCATGTTTTGGAAGGAAAGATACCCTTGAAGAGATGACCACAATTCGGTATTAATAGGTGACATATTTGCTGGTCCAATAAAGATAAGTGGCACTGTGGACTTTTTTTTGGACCCACACCAAGATGCCATTAAAAAGATGTGCATTTTTTTTTCTTTCAAAATCACAGGAAATCCAAAAAACCGCAGTAACGTTTCCATTTGCCCAATCGATGCATGTTTTGTTTTTGTTGGTAATTTACCTATATATTGACATAGTTTTTGTAAATTTAATTCTAAGTGCTAATTGCATTGCAATTTAAATACAAAATTCATTTTTTAATAGGCCTACAACAACTCTATTTTCATGCTTGTGATGCATTGAGATTTTCCGTAGCCTACAATTCTGTGTTGCGATGGAAAGTTTTCTTTAAATGAACACAAAATCTACAGTTTGTATCATAATGTATTACTTCTTTTTGTGTTAGAATCACAGCTTAAAATGCTTTGTTTCCAATTACCCTACTTAAGTTATCTTATGGGTCTATGAGTGGTACCATGGCTGTTTCCATTTACCCCAATATCCGGGGTAATTGAACAAATTCGAGTTTAAAAAAAGCAATAAAAATACCATACAATATTATTCCATGAAATTCTTGTTGGTGTCATGATTAGACAAGTGAGCGCAGCGAACGTAGTCTACAACGCTACTCGATCGGTCCTTGGTCGTGATTAATTCTGTTAAATGTCTGTCTGTCCGGGCTCATACGGCCAACGGCCAAATAGATTGAGCTGAAATTTTAAACAGACATCCGTGACCAGGTAACTGAGAACTGCTAACAAAATGAGCACAATCTGTTGCGATTTAAACCTGCAAGAAATAAAATACTGAAAAATACGTTGAAATGTATAGAAATTATTTTAACGACAATGGTTTTCATTTTGAAATAATATTTTTTGTTTGTTATTTACATGGCTGTGAAATGCCGTGTCCAAGGTTAATCGAATGTTGGACGTCAAGGTACCCCCAAATTCCGCTCGTAGATTGAGTAAACCTTGCAATATTTTCACGTATTTCGTACTGGCTATGTTTTCACTACGTTATTTACATTTCAAAACATGTTAAATAATTTAAAAAATACAATCCAGAAATTACAAAATCTTTCCCGACTCTTGAACCCACGTCTCCCACATTTCGGCTATAAGGGCGCTTTAGCCAACTCGGCAAGGGAAACGCCAAAGTCGTTGTTAGACGAGTGAGAGAGTTATGTGTTGAGTACGCGAGAACATTTGCATTTAAGTTTAATTATAATATTCGTATAAATAATAGGGTAGGCCTATTTAAGTTTAGGTCATAGTTTAGGCCATAATGCTCCACTGTAGCCTATGATAGGCTAGGGAGGCCTAAGGTAGGGGAAGAAAAGGAATGTTAAAAATTTGTTGTTAGACGAGTGAGAGAGTCATGTGTTGAGGACGCGGGAACATTTGCATTTAAGTTTGATTATAATATTTGTATAAATAATAGGGTATTTAAGTTTAGGTCATAGTTTAGGCCATAATGCTCCACTGTAGCCTATGATAGGCTAGGGAGGCCTAAGGAAGGGGGAAGAAAAGGAATGTTACCGGGTACTCAACACATGGCTCACTCACTCCTCTAACAACGACTTTGGCGTTTCCCTAGTTTAGTTTACATCCCAATGCACAATTTTGCTCCTTACATTTTTTCTCTACTATCATTATTCATTAGCCTAGCCTACAAATAAGGTCAAAGTTTAAAAACACTAAAAGTGTTTCATTACCATTACCCTCCAGTTACTTTAACATACAACCTTTTGCAAATTATCATCTACATTCGGCCCCGTCGCAAACACAATTTCTAGATGATAAAAGCGTTTAAAAAGTGCTAGGCCTAGGCCTATTTTAAGGTGACACCTCGACGTGTAGGTAGGCAGCCTAAAAATGACTTTTGTTTAAAATAGAAACGTTAAAGGTCTTGGAAGGTTTTTTGTTGATAATAAAACAGCAAAAAAGGATGACGACAACCGAAAAAGGACTTTCGTTTAAAATAGCAACGTTTAAAGGTCTTGGAAGATTTTTTTGTTACCAAAACAGCAAAAAAGGACGACGGAAGGACGACACTTTTATTACGGCGCGCCTTTATCCAATCAGATCATTGACCGTACGAATAATTTTTGCACTAGTCGTACGGCTGACCGTGCGAATATCCACAGCCAAAAAAAAACATTTAACGTCGCTATTTCAAACGAAAATACTTTCCGTTGAAAGTCCTTTTTAAAAAAAAAATAGTGACGTTAAAGGTTTTGTAGGTGGAGTATTTTTGTGAATAAAGTTGGTACGGAGTGAGTAGGCCTACAATGAAAGAGGAGTGAACTGCGCATGCCCAACACGACGACCTGTGGCGAATAGTGACATCGCCGAATATTTGTGTAAAATGTTATAAAATAATGAATAACATTGTATATTTTCATACCGTTTTCTATAAATTACATCATTAGGCCTAATCATTAATAATGTGTTGATTCTTGATTTACATTTATTTCTTGTTTATAGTTGTTTTTCAGTGTTTTTAGTGTAAAAAACTGTGTTATAATAGGGGAGCACATTAACCGAAAGAGTTCCGCAGCTAGGTAGGCCTAGGCCCTTTGGTAGAACTAGGCTAGGCCCTAGGCTAAAAAACAAGCATGTGCCTAATATCCTAAACAAATTATTACTGAGTAGGGCTAGGCTAAGCCTAAGGCCTACCTAGGGCCTTCCCTGTAAGAGCCTTCATGTGAGGAAGGCTTGCGTGCGATCGGTGTGCACCCCCATAAATGTAGGCTACTGATGCCTGGCACGGTGTGCCAATAGTCCTACTGTTTCCGTTGTCACGGTTCACACATTACTATGTGGCGACGGCATGGGAGCCATATAGGCTGGGGGAGGTTTTGGAGGTAGAGAAAGCTCAACGTAGGGTGGCAAGTAGGGTTTACGGGGAAGTTAGGCGGTGGTGGAGGGAGGAGGATGATATGGGGAATGTAGAGAGGGTAGGCTATAGGCCTAGCCCTATGACAGTGTCACTGCAATTTGTTGCGGGAGTTGAGTTGAGAGTCTTCTTCTTCTTCTTTCTACATGTTATGGCATCGAATCAAGTCCATACGGCCAGTTGAGATCTTTGTAGTATGAAAAGTATGCAGGCTAACTAGGAGGCGGGGATACAGGGTAGCTATATCTTCTCACTCTGGGCTCGTAGAGCTTGCTACCATGTACTACAGAGTGGAGCCACGGTAGGGTGACCCTTGAATCCAGGAATTCTAGAACCGAACCGTAAAACATTTATCTAGGGTATAGGATATTTTCTAGCTGTAAGGAAACTGGAAGATGCAAAACAAATAAAGGGATAGTGGAAATTACATCTTCCTAGCCTAGACTGCTTGCTAGACTATGGATGGCTATGTTGAATAGCCACCTTAAATGTTTAGTTTGTTATCATTAAGAAATCTGGCAAGAGAGGGAAGACCCCACTGTTGTCAAGGAGTACAGGTGTTTATAATATAGGGGGCTTGAAGCCCATGTTTCAGTAAATCTTTAAAAAGACGGTCCCTACCCTCCTTGAGTTGAGGGCATTGGAAAAAAATGTGGTTTAATGATTGGACCAGGTCCCCATTGCATGAACATAAGGGAGACTGGACCACATTAATTTTATACAAATGTTGGTTTGTTGAGCAATGCCCCAATCTCATTCGAATTATGGTAGTTATAGTGGATCGTGGAAATTTAGTCCCTTTGAACCAGGGATGCTCCAAAACCTGCTTTTGTATCGAGGTGTAATGAGAGTGGTGTGAGGTTAACCAAGAATCCCATTCCCTCTGTTGGGCTGTAAATGAGTCATTCTTGACAGTTCGCAAGAAATCAGTACCTATATGGTAATTTAACATCACGGAAAGCTGAGGCCGGAGCACGCCTTGCCATTCTGTCTACACATTCATTACCAGTGATGCCTATGTGGGCTGGGATCCATAGAAAGTGGACCTGAGCCCTGGTGGAGATTAACCGTTGAATGTTAGTTAAGATTTGTAAAGAGAGGGGATGAGTTCTGCAGTTCGTAGTCTGATGCCAGCGATGAAAGGCAGCTTGAGTTGATAGTCATTAGAGAAAAAGAAGGGAGGTTAGGTTGTGCAATATGTAGGCCTACAGGACGGTTAGGGGAAATATGGGGTGGGGGGACATCTGCAATGGGTGCAGGAGGGACTTTACAGGGACAGGGGGGATCATTCATGGAAGTTCCAGAAGAAGTAGTAAAATAGATCTGGGTCGGTAAGCCTAGCCTATGGTTTCTTGGAAAGGACTCTTAGGAAGTGGAATGACTTGTCTTCGGATGTTGTAGCTAGTGGGTCTTGAGCGAATTTAGATCGTGTTTAGGGGAGGGCAGTAATTAGGTATTGGGGGAGTGAGTGGTTGCCACCGTGCGGAAGGGCCCATTTGTAACCGTTAAGAATTTTTATGTTATTTACGACGGATGGGAGGAGCGAATAATAGCATTGTATATGGAGTTACCCACGACCGCAACGGACAAGACCGAAGCATGATCGGCTACTGTCAACAGAGTTGGTAGGGTAATGTGGGTAATTGGAAACGGGGTAGGCCTAATTGGAAACACCCTTTATAACATCTGTATGTGAAGTTCAAATTTAAAAAAAATTGTTAGATAGATAGCATGGTCCAGCCTTATTATAGAAAATGTGCAAGTAGTTACAGCTTCTTCTGTTAGATGATGTGCATGTCATAGACAATGCAACCAACCTCTAAACAAAAAACTTGTTTCAATTTGAAACACATCTCAAAATTGCCCCTGTTATGGTCCTTATTTTGTTTTTAAGAAATTTATTCTTGAATGGAAATTAATTAAGATAGGCCTACATTAGTCAACAATATGGTACAGATGAAATTTAGATAATTAGGCCCTACCATCAGGTTTTTTTTTGTAGTGAAATTCAAATTTGCCGCACTTAATTTCTTTGAAAAATAAAAACGGATGGTAAAAACTGACACATTATACACATTTGGTGCATGACCCTGTGATATATCATGATCCCAATACCATCCCATCCCAAATTTTTTTGTGGATGTAAAAAACATCTGAACAAAAACACATTTTTTAAATTTTTTTATTTCAGAGATAGGCTACTTTTTCTCGTAGGGTAGGTTCAAAAACAAATTTCGATTTTTTACATGGTTTCACAATTAGGAATGCATTCAAATACATATAAATTAAATTGCCAATAAAATGCTCTTTAATTTTAAAAAAAATTTGCCTTTTACGTCTAACGGTTTAAAACTTACCAATTACGGTACGCCGCTCGCATCACCAAATTTGAGTTTTTGACCGGGGCGTTACTCGAAACTAAGCGCGTCAGGAATACAAAATTTTCCACGATCAATCTACATGTTAGTAAGAGTAGATTTGCCAAGTTTCATCAAAATCGGAGATGGTCAAGTTTTATTTCAGGCTCGGCTTGGTTGATTTGACATGGAATGACCCACAGTAATATCCAGTAACTATAGAAAAAGTAATGAGATTCCACTTAAAAACGTAATCATTGGACAAAAATATTACCAAAAAAGCTCATCCATCAACGCAACTGGAAAAAGCCTGCGCTAAAAGGCCTAGTTAGGCCTGTATTGAATATCATGAAATTTTAACTGAGATTTGTTAACATGTCAGCTCAAGGTGGCTTAGGCCTACCATAGATGATGCAGCAAAGCATATGTCAACACATTCATTCCGACAAAAAAGCACAGTTTTGACAAATCAGCTAAATTGTAACGAATTGTTGATCGTCTAAATATAAAATATACCGGTATTGACATACTACCAGTAGTAGACCCTACTTCTTTCATTTAATACCCAAATATCACAACATAACATTAATTGTGCCATCTACTTTCCTTTAAATTTTAATGCATTGCCACTACAGTATTTGATCACTATTTTTCAGCAAATATGCCACTATTTTATCCACTATTTTACCCATTTCAGGCCACTTTTACACCATTTTTACATTCTCAGTGCTGTGGACTGACCATAGTGGACATACCATAGTTTCTCCTGATAATCCATGTTTCCAATTCCCCTATTATCTCATACTTGGGGATGATTGGAAACATGGAATTTGCAGTGTTCTCCCCAGAAAAAATGTTCACTGGGTATTCAATAAACATTGCCGGGTAGGGCCAAAAATAGTGGGGGTCCGGGGGCTTGCCCCCGCAAAAAAAATTGAGATCCTAGATTCGATTTGACGAGTTTTAGAGGTTTTCGAAGCCCTTTTAAAGTAGCTTACTTTTGTTGGTTTAGTGTATGAAGTAGGCCTATAAACATTTCAAATTTGATTGAAATCATAGTCAAAGTTTATTTTCTCCTTTGTAATGTAGGCTATGTGAATTACTTTAGTCCTATTGCTACAATGAGTACAATAGGCCCGTATAAAGGTGATGTTGTTATTATTTATAAGTGGTTATTATACTAAGATTTGTAGGTTTACAATTACTACAACTTGAAACCAACTATGTGTTTCGTTCAAATGCATTCCTTGTTGGTTTCTATAGTGATCAGCGAGATTAGCCTCCACGATGTTGTTTACAATCTGTGTTGCAGTTTAGGGATAGGACGTTTAAACGTTTTAGTGGACGGTTAGTTTATTAAATTGGCAAATCGTTTAGTAAAAAAAAAATAAAAAATAAAAATTATCAAAATTTTTATTGCCGGGCGGCAGGGAATTATCGCCGGGCGGCCCGGGCCTGGGAGAACACTGAATTTGGTGTAATTGGAAACACACAGGGAAATTGGAAACAAAGCCAAATGATCCATGTTAAGCTATGGACAAATTTCAGGGATAATGGAAACACATTTAAATGTTTGGTTTAAAGTAAGGTAAGTTGGCAACAGTGTCTGACTACACAGCTTTCTTATTTAGGCTTCAGATTATCATGTTTTGGAAGGAAAGATACCCTTGAAGAGATGACCACAATTCGGTATTAATAGGTGACATATTTGCTGGTCCAATTAAGATAGTGGCACTGTGGACTTTTTTTTGGACCCACACCAAGATGCCATTAAAAAGATGTGCATTTTTTTTTCAAAATCACAGGAAATCCAAAAAAAACGCCGTAACGTTTCCATTTGCCCAATCGATGCATGTTTTGTTTTAGTTGGTAATTTACCTATCTACTGTATTGACGTAGTTAATGTAAATTTATTTTTAAGTGCTAATTGCATTACTATTTAAATACAAAATACATTTTTTAATAGGCCTACAACAACTCTATTTTCATGCTTGTGATGCATTGAGATTTTCCGTAAAAAAAAAAAAATCTACAGTTTGTATCATAATGTATCACTTCTTTTTGTGTTTAGAATCACAGCTTAAATGCTTTGTTTCCAATTACCACTACGTTAAGTTATCTTATGGGTCTATGAGTGGTACCATGGCTGTTCCATTTACCCCAATATCCGGGGTAATTGAACAAATTCGAGTTTAAAAAAAGCAATAAAAATACCATACAATATTATTCCATGAAATTCTTGTGGTGGTCATGATTAGACAAGTGAGCGCAGCGAACGTAGTCTACAACGCTACTCGATCGGTCCTTGGTCGTGATTAATTCTGTTAATGTCTGTCTGTCCGGGCTCATACGGCCGAACGGCCAAATATAGATTGAGCTGAAATTTTAAACAGACATCCGTGACCAGGTAACTTAGAACTGCTAACAAAATGAGGCACAATCTGTTGCGATTTAAACCTGCAAGAAATAAAATACTGAAAAATACGTTGAAATGTATAGAAATTATTTTAACGACAATGGTTTTCATTTTGAAATAATATTTTTTGTTTGTTATTTACATGGCTGTGAAATGCCGTGTGTCCAAGGTTAATCGAATGTTGGACGTCAAGGTACCCCCAAATTCCGCTCGTAGATTGAGTAAACCTTGCAATATTTTCACGTATTTCGTACTGGCTATGTTTTCACTACGTTATTTACATTTCAAAACATGTTAAATAATTTAAAAAATACAATCCAGAAATTACAAAATCTTTCCCGACTCTTGAACCCACGTCTCCCACATTTCGGCTATAAGGGCGCTTTAGCCAACTCGACAAGGGAAACGCCAAAGTCGTTGTTAGACGAGTGAGAGAGTTATGTGTTGAGTACGCGAGAACATTTGCATTTAAGTTTAATTATAATATTCGTATAAATAATAGGGTAGGCCTATTTAAGTTGAAGGTCATAGTTTAGGCCATAATGCTCCACTGTAGCCTATGATAGGCTAGGGAGGCCTAAGGTAGGGGGAAGAAAAGGAATGTTAAAAATTCGTTGTTAGACGAGTGAGAGAGTCATGTGTTGAGGACGCGGGAACATTTGCATTTAAGTTTGATTATAATATTTGTATAAATAATAGGGTATTTAAGTTTAGGTCATAGTTTAGGCCATAATGCTCCACTGTAGCCTATGATAGGCTAGGGAGGCCTAAGGAAGGGGGAAGAAAAGGAATGTTACCGGGTACTCAACACATGGCTCACTCACTCCTCTAACAACGACTTTGGCGTTTCCCTAGTTTAGTTTACATCCCAATGCACAATTTTGCTCCTTACATTTTTTCTCTACTATCATTATTCATTACCCTAGCCTACAAATAAGGTCAAAGTTTAAAAACACTAAAAGTGTTTTCAATTACCCACATTACCCCTACCAGCTTAACAATATTTTTTAGGGCGGTGGGCACACATAAATTTTAACACACAAACATTGCGGTTCTCTATTAACATACATAGCCTACCGGTAGGTACCGGTAGTTCATGTTATCCAGGGTCTCTAGCTTTGACAAGTAAGGTTGAGAATTCAAAGGTATGGAACAAAAACGGGAAAGCCTAATGCTTGAAAAACAAACAACAGATTGCGGGAGTTGGCGTGGGCATGGCGTACGAAACCACTTTGAAGTGTATTCTTGGGCAATTCCACACTAAAGTGACCATAATTTAAAAAAATATATATTTAGGCCTACAATGTTTGTCATCCTAGAAATGATATGCTAGGCCTATGTTCATAAACATCATTCCCTGAAAATTTCAAAACAAAAATTCATTTTCCATTTTAGGCATTTTTTTTTTTTTTTATAGAGCAGTGTATTTAGGCCCTACATTTATATTAACAGTAGGCCTAAGTAACACATAAATCTTTCACTCTCTTCTCACGCAACATTCTGGCATGATTTAAAAGTTGCATTATTTATAACCCTTTTTTCTATAAATCATGTTGATTGAGTTTCACACTTTCCATTTAAAAATTCAACATGAGAAGTTGTCAAATAACAGAATTAGGATCCAGGTAGTAACTAACACATCTAGTGGCATAGGCCCTACCACTCATACATTTATGTTTATATTATTTTTATAGTCATCATTATGTAACTAATTTTATATTGTATTGTAGGTAAGTTGTATAAGTAATGATTGTATTGTTTTGTTACCCTATGTAATATTTGGTAAATTGCACTTGTGGGTCATTGCATCCTGTTGTAATGTAGCCACAAACAAATAAAAATAAAATAGAAAATAAATAAATAGGATAAAAGAACAAACCTTTTATCTCGAGATCTCCCCCCTGATATTTTGAAAATTTGGGATGTGAGATCTAACTACGCTAGGATGGCTAAAGGACTTGTAGATTGCAATAAAATGTTGTTACGTTTATTATATGAGATTTCACAGGCAGGTACTCAGGCAGGTATTTGTGGTGGATCTTATTTGCATTGTATTTTTGTTCTGCCCAAAAGCGGTGAAAATTTGTTTTTACCATAAATAACTGCCTCTGGAAATCTCCTACTGACTCTTCCACCTATTGAATGAGAAACAAATTGATTTTATAAATTTTATTTTTTCCTATAGCTACTCATGTGGCTACCAAAAAGCATTCCAAGAATATGGCAACATCATTAACCAGAAATATCCGGAGATTACCGTTGAAGGAGAGAACTATAACCCTAGTGGCGCAAACATGTATATAGCTAAAATTATGGTAAGTTGTGTTGGCATGTCCTTCCGTCATTATTTGTCCCGGAATGTTTCTTTCCAGAGTTTGGAACCCCAGCCATGACTATTCCAGCATAAAACTAGTAGGCCTATGACTATGTGAGCTTGTTATTAAATTAATGCACCTGGAGCGTTCCAATCGTGCTCTACTGAACGCGCTCTTATTCTGCTTCTTACCTACCTATTTGCTAATTGCTAGTAGAGCCTATGCACATTTACTTTCTACTACGGTACCCGTCCTTGAAATTAAAAAACAACTTTATGCCCAAGGGGTAATTCCACCAGAAATCTTAATCGACCAATTTTCAGAAAATTGGTTGCTAACCCATTTTTAATATTTTTTTAAAATTTTGCACATAGATCAGCCTACTGCATGTGTGTAAATTACAAATCAGTTCAGTTTATATTTTTAAAGCAAACCATGTCCGATATACAGGCATTATCGCATGTGCTAGTGGAGCCAAATTGGTACTTCTTGAGGTGAACGGTTATTGCTACCATTAGCATGCTTTTCAAGTTACAACATTTATTTTTGCATTAATACTTTCCAAATTACATTGTTCCATTTAGTTTGGAAAAGGCCAACCGGTTAGTTTAGTATAGATTGGAGAAGGGTTGAAGGTTGGGAAAGCATAGAAAACATAAAGCCCAGCCTGAAGGGCTGGGGAAATGCGTCGTGGATTAAGGTAACAAACAACTTCAAATTAGCTGCAGTTGTCATCAGCAGGTGAAAAGTTTTGTTGCCCCCAGTCCTTCAGGCTGGGCTTTATGTTCTCTATGCTTTCCCAACCTGTGAACCCTTCCCCAATCTATACCAAATACATTGTTCTTTAGAAATATTCAAAAACAAAATTTAAAAAAATATTATGGAAGTAGCCTAGATATACTAGCCTTATAATATTTTTAATATAATAATAATAAAAATAAAAATAAATTGTGTGAATTATCTTAGAATTCTGTGGTTTATCTTATTTAACTTCGTATTCAATTTTGTGAATTAGCTTGGATTTACATTGGATTCATTTTAACTTCAATTTAGTATATTCTCAATTCAAGAGGGTGAAGAGTGTCATGTTCTCTATTTAAACTCCCGCTCTGGTAGCCCAGAGCTTGTATGAACTGCGTCCACATTTAGGTGGCGCTGTGCACGTCTGCTACGGGGCACATCCTGTAGCGACTCCCTGTGCTAACCTAAAACGTTCTGTAACCATGTGGGTTTTGTAATAAACATATTTAGCAGTAGCATGTGCTAATTTCTTCTTCTATAATTACCCGGACACCACAAATTAACACTTTAACAACTTTAAATTAGCTGCAGTTGTCATCAGCAGGTGAAAAGTTTTGTCGCCCCCAGCCCTTCAGGCTGGGATTTATGTTCTCTTTGCTTTCCCAACCTGTCAAACGTTCTCCGATCTTTATAATAAGAATTAGGGATGCACATCGATACTTTTTTCCACTGCCTCCTAGATGTTGCTCGTGGCTCCTTCCCTGCCTGTTCACGCGCACAGTGTTAATTGTTGTCCTGGCAGCGCTAGTTACCGCCCCCAAAAGCTCTGTTTTGTTTTTTTTTGTTATTGACGTGCATCACATTAAAAGTCATCTTCGATGTATTATACTAATGTATACAACTGTTTAATGTTTTAGATACATACATCACTTATCAAGGCACCGTCGTCAAGGACCGCACCTTTTTGAACTTGATAATTTTAAATATATCTCTCTCTAGGGCCTACTTGCATATAAATTCAAATTACCTATTTACTGGGGGGTGGTATACATAATGGTTTATTTTATTTTGTATATATATATTTGTTTTGTCTTAAGCTTTCGTGATATATATATCTATGTTACACTTTACGGAAATAATCACGCTATATTGAATGTTTAAAACGAATATTTAATTATAACTTCAAGGTTTCAGAAGACTAGGCTTCCATTTTCAAGAAGAGTTTAAAAAAAAGAAAAAAAGTTTTATACCAACTCTTCTTGAAAATGGAAGCCTAGTCTTCTGAAACGTTGAAGTTTTAATTAAATATTCGTTTTAAATATTCAATATAGCGTGATTATTTCCGTTAAGTGTAACATAACATAAACCATGAATCATGAAAGCCTACAACAGAACATATATATATATATATATATATTAATGAACTAGGTTTTTCGGTTATAATGCCACGTTTATTCACATTAAGCCAACGTTTCGATGAAATTTCACTCATCTTCTTAAGGGCAAATACAAAGTAATATATAAAAAACGAAAACTACATTAAATTGATAAATTCAAGACAAAACTGGGAAAACAAAATAAAACAAAATATAAACAATAAAAATCACTACACATATGCACATATATATATATATATATATATAGCAATCAAAATGAAATACCTATTTTAATATATAGGCCCAACTAGTTGTTAGTTAATTAATAATATGAAAAATCGTGGAATATAGGCCTCTGAATCCATGTTTTTCATTTCGAATCCGAAGCAAATCCGAATCTTTTTCCAATTGAATTTTGCATAGCCTATTTTAAGAGATGTGCAAAAATGTTTTTTTAAAGTTTGAAAATTTGCAAATACTTTTAGTTGTAGGCCTCGGTCTATAAATTGTGCAGGGACATTTTTTTTTAGATTTAGCTTATCCACTCTTTGAGTTTAGATATGAAACTTGAAATTAATGGCAACTGCATGTTCATGCACACCATACTGCAGTATGGGTAGTATTGTTATTTAAATGGAGATTAGTTTAAATTATTAAGTTATTTATACGTTGATTACTTAGTGTAGGTACCTTTTGTTATCTTTTTGTGTTTTAGGGTGCAGCAAAAATGCTCTTCATAATTTGCATTTTAAGTGGAGTGAACGTCTTCAACTGGTTTGGCCAGCCCCAGCCCTTCTGGTGGACGTGGTGTGTCGAAAACAAGCTATATTCGTGCATGATGTTGTTCTTCCTGTGCAATGCGGTGGAGAATCAGCTCATTTCTTCAGGAGCATTTGAAATATCATTCAATGGTAAATATGTTTACTCATCTAGGCCGACATCATTTTCTTGTAGGCAAGCTTACCAGGCCAATAGTTTAGATTGGAGAAGAGTTGACAGGCTGGAAAAGAATACCTAGTATATTATAACATAAACAAGTCGTGCTTGTGCGCGGCTTGAAGCCGCTGCGCGGAGGGCGTGGAAAACCTCGTGGCTGGAAAACTTCGTAGTTTTAAAACCTCGTTGCCGCGACAAACTCTCCAATCGGTCCGCGCCTGGCCGCGATACGGTTATTTCTGTGTCACGTTTGTCGTTTATACAAAGACCTGGGACAATATTGTTTTCCGGGACACTTCGGGACATTGCAGGGCCCTACCTGCTACCCTGAAGTTGCAGTTAAAAGAATTTGGAAACCGGGGCCGTTTAACTCATTTTGTAAAAATCCGGGACAAATGTTTTTCCGGGATGTCAAAATCTTCGCCACGTCTATCCGATGCAATAAAACCAAAGATGGCCCTGATCGGAAAATTATTGCACAAGATATTAATAAAACAATGTGTTTAGGAATTCCCCAAGAAACAACATTTTTTTTAATTCCCCCAAAAAATGGGACTACGATTAAATGACGTAGTATTGAGGCCGTAGCCTTGGACGTGACCCTCTGATCTGACATCATTGGAAAAAGCAAAAGTGAAAAAAACTAAACATTAGCATAGAAAAGTTAAGGTTTCCTAATCCCTAAATTTGACATTATTTTGACACCCCCCCTCACAAAAAAAAAACGGTCATGGCGGTTTCCTGTCAAAAACGGTCCTAAAAATTTGGATCCTGGTTAATTTCCAAAAGGAAAAGCATGTTGCCCCGCCCTCTAGAAGGCGGACCCCTGACCTCCTCTCCTAGCGGAGAAGCTAAACCCCTCTATTAGGAGACTACGAAGTCTCGATACCATTGTTGTGTTCAGGGGGGCTTAACACCTGTAGCAGTGGAAGTTAATGTCCTCTCGATACCCTCGTTGCATTTGGGGTTACCAAACGCCTCTATTAAAAGGAGACTGCGTCGTCTCGATACCCTTACTGTGTTCGGGGGGGGGAGGGGGGCTAAACACCTCTAACAGTGGAAGTCTAGAGAGGCTAAACCCCTGAATTCGAAAAAGACTACCTGTCTCGATACTCTCGTTGTATTTAGTCTAAACCCCTCTATTAGAAGGAGACTGCTTCGTCACGATACCCTCGTTGTGTTTAGAGAGACTAAACCCCTCAATTAGAAGGAGACTGCGTCGTCTTGTCCTCTCGGGTCCATTCCCGCACTTTTTCTGAAAATACGTGACAAATTTTGTTTCCCGGACGCTTCTCAGGAACGAGCCCCAATGCCCCGAAGTCGCGTGAAAAAGAATAGTTATAATCAGGGCACTTTTACGCCTTTTGTGAAATTCCGGGACAAATGGTTTTCAAAGACTCTTTTCCTGTAGGCCTACGTCAAACTCTGCGCCTCTTCCGTCCGGTTACATTGAGATTGAGATGGACTCGATCGGACAATGACTGCACAAGCTATTAAGATAACAATATTTTTGGAATTTACCCCAAAAAACAACTGAAAAAGTTTTTAGCTACGCTCAAACGACGTAGTATTGAGGCCGAAGCCTGTGACGCGGCACTCTGACGTCATTGGAAAGAGTAAAAGTGAAAAAGCTAAAAAATTTGTTGAAAAATAAAGATTTTCAAATCCAATTTAGTGTTTTGTGAAATTCCTGGAAAAATATTTTTCCGGGACGCTTTTCCCGTAGGGCCTATGCCATTCGTGATGAATCCGATAAGTTTTCGGGCTAACCTAAGCCCGTTATACGTCCTTTCGGGTCTGTTCCAGTGTTTTTTAAATATCCGTAATAATTTTTTTTCGGGATGCTTTTCCGGGTCTTCTAGGGTATCGTCTCTTAGTCACGAAGTTGCGGGATAGAGATTTTTTTAGGGGTGTGCGAATCCATGTTTTTCATTTCGAATCCGAAGCAAAACCGAATCTTTTCCAATTGAATTTTGCATAGCCTATTGTTAAGAGACGTGCAAAAATGTTTTTTTAAAGTTTGAAAATTTGCATCTTAAAAATGAAAATTCGCGATCTTTAGTACCAAAAAACCAATTTGATAGTGCACAACTAAAAAAAAAAAAAAAAAAAAAATGCCTAGTTTAAAATTATCAGTAGGGGGAGGGGCCTATCACAAATTCCAGGACAATTTGTGATTAATTTAAAAGAAAAACAAACACATGAGAGTGAGAATCAGTTTTAATTTTAAGCTTAATTTCAGCCTTCAGTTTTCTAAGTTTCTGATAGTTTTTACCACCAGATTAATTTCGACTACCCGGCACCTCCACCAAAATTACGAAATTATGCATTATTTGTGTAATGTCAATATTTTGATATGAAATATTTTGAGCTTACTCGCAAACGATTATTACGATTTCACAATTTCGCTTTATGACCCGGCGCCTCCACCATATGTACAGCCAGGGTCATATATAAATCAAGAGGTCTGGAAGATACCTCTTATACCGATATCGCGTGGTCAGCTCTCTGTGCCATGATTTAGATCACCCTGTGAACTGCAGCGATCGACGTAAATAAGAAACATGGCTGCTAATGTCAAAGGAAAATTCACTATTCACCAGGGCAACTATCAAGCCTAGAAGAAATATAATATGGAACGTAAAGAGAGAATTATATATCGATGCCTAGGCATAGCATTAAGACTATGTCTTAGTTCTTACCTTTGCGTTAGTTTCCAATTAATTTCGAATAAATCTATCTTAGCTGTCAAGTCTTAAGCGGCTGTCAGACGATTGAGAACTCGCGCGAGTTTATTACCATCCTTGTCACACGACAGACAATGAAGGTAACAATAACGCCATCTATTGGTGTTCACTGGTCACGTGTAATGGAAGTGAGTGAGTTCTGATTGGCTCTCGCTACCTCGACTCGCTAGGAAGTTGAACAAGCTGGACATTTTTCGTGGCGAGCGCGAGCTCGCCCTCGCTGGCTTACCGTCTGACAGGGAGGCGGTGAGTTCCATGTAAACAAGTGTAGGCCTACTCCCAGAGAGTTACTCGCGCGAGCCAACTCGCGCGATTTTCTCGATCGTCTGACAGGCGCTTTAGTTGCAAACCACCAAAGTTTGTTTTATGCTTTTGTTTTGATAAAATTGTATTATTCTTCAAACTGCCTTCTATATATTAACTATTTTGTTGACCAAGAGTCTTTCAAAGCCTCCTAAATAATATTAATAACATCAAATAGTCTAGGAGGCTTCCATCGATCGATAATGCAGATCACAATGTGATACAAATCACGTGCACAGAGAGTTGACCACGCGATGTCGGCAAAGAAGGTATCTTCCAGACCTCTTGATTTACATATGACCCTGGCTGTACCAGCCAGGAGCCCAGGATTAATATAATTTTGACTACCTACCCGGCACCTCCACCAAAACTTTGAAAAAAAGCATTGTGTGAAATTTTGTGACCTAATTTGCATTTAAAGACATAATTGCTGCCTTCCTGATTACATGCGGGAAAACAGCGGGTACACGGCGGGAAATTCAAATTTTTGAATACTTTGAAAACTTGAATCTGCTAGCTCTAGATTTTTTTAAATCGTGGCATTTTGTAAAAATCTGGGACAGGTGTTTTACCGGGCCGCTTTTCGGGTACGCTATTTTGTTAGTCACGTCCCATCGAACCGTTTCCGCGCCTTTTTCCAAATATCCTGGACAATTTATTTTTCCGGGACGCCGCCGTGGACTCGTTCCGTATCCCCGAAGTGGCGGGGAAATGATTTTTCTAAATATGGCCATTTTCATGCATTTTGTAAAAATTTTCCGGGACGCTTGTCCGGTTTGGCATTTTGTTTGTCTCCTCCGCCCGATTCTTTGGAGTCCGAGATTGCCTGGAACGTAAATTTATTTGCGGAAGTTATAAAAAAAGAATTGTCTTGGGATTCCCAAAATTTCTTGGCAATTGCTAGAAATCCCAAAATTAAGTTTTTGGCCATGTGTAACTGATCACAGTTTGGGACCCTTACCTTTGACGCGGCCCTGTGACGTCAATGGAAAGAGCAAAACCGAGATAAGTTATAAAAATGTCACCAAATAATGAAGGTTCCCAAATCCAAAAGTTTGACTCTGCACTTCCCTCCCCCCTGACGCCTAACCATACTAAAGGAAATCACTTTTATTAAACAATTTTTTTCTGCAAGACATGATGCGCCCAAAATGCTTCTGACAATATATTTTTTTTTTACCATTTCACCCTCGTGCGCAATGCCTATTTAGAATATTATTAATGATGCGGTTATCCTTTTGGTCGACTGGGCTACCCTTGTGTCAAATTTGGGAAAAATTAGGCACCCGAAAAGATAACAGGAATGTCCCAAATTGAATGCATAATTAATTTATAAAGGCAACAGACTATTGAAAAAATACAAAGTTGAAAAAGTGGGTTACTTACAGCTAGAGGTAATGAGAAAAGGTGAAAAAAAAACCCAAATTTCGTTTTAAAAAAACCCAAATTTCGCGTTTTTCGCGATTTCAAAAAAATTGTCAAAAACGTTACTAAAAAATTAAAAAATCACTAAAAAAAATTTGTACGCACTGTTATTTTGGTATACTATTTTCGCGGAAACCGTGATACGCGCTGTTATTTTGGAGGTATATTTCCGTGAAGCCCGTGACGTCACGGTACCCCGCCTACCGCGCGCGTAATATTCGGTCTGGACCGGCACCTCCACCAAAACTGGACCGGCACCTCCACATCACTTCACATTTTGCACACTAAAAGGTCCAATTTCGCGATTTAATTCGCGTTTTGACCAGTTTAATGTAATTTCGTTCGTTATTTCGCGCTATACACAAAATTTCGCGAAATTCGCGTTTTCAAAATGTGTTTTTTTCATCACTAAATGATGTAATTCGTCGACAATATTACATTTTAGGCAATAAAAAGAACATTTAAAAAAAATCGCGAATTTCGTTATCACCATTTTTCACTACCTCTACTTACAGCCATGAATATTGTACATACCCTACCCTAGGAAATATCATAAATTACATTTGCAGTTCTACCACTACAACAACAATTTTCATCTTTAATGTAAGTTCTTGTGTAGAGTTAGAGTTGTCATTTGATTGTACCATATAGGTAGGTACTATATAGTGGGTACTGTGTTTTATTTCAGATGTACCAGTCTGGTCTAAATTGGAAACGGGAAGGATTCCTCAGCCTCCAGAATTGTTCCAAATTATCGACAACCATTTGCAATTCCAAGACAAAGTGGAGCTAAAACCAGGATTTGCAAAATAATTAAACTACAATTTATAAATGGATATAATTTGTGATTTTAAACTGTCCAAGGTTAGTGTCTAAATTGACCAGTTTAAGAATTGAGAATTTTTTTACATTGTCATGCATCGAGATACTATGTATAATCGACTAATTGTACCATGGGTTACTGTCCTTTATATGCTACTACATACATACATATATATTGCCAGTAGGTATTGATAATAAATATTAATGTACCTAATTGCAGATTGAAATAGTGTTAAGTGTTGTCACTTTCACCTTGGACTATCAATATGTAATTAAACACATGCAAAAGTATTACCACACAACTTACTTAACCTCCTTCAAAATTAGTTCGGGGCTATGACATATCATTCAATTATCGATATCACACGAAAAATTTCGATATAATATCAATATATCAAAATGTAATTGTTTGTAAAAAAAAATTTAAAAAAAAAATATATATATTAATTTTGGGGCCAAATAGGATTGATAAGGTACCATAAACCTATTTGGGGCCTAACTATTTTTACGATCTCACAATCGCGTTTTATGACCCGGCACCTCCACCATATGCATCTGCCAGGTTAATGTAATTTCTACTAGGGGCCTTCCTACCCGGCACCCTCAACAAAATTAGACAAAATTTAGCATTTTTTGTGTAAATTTTGATATTTCGATATGAAGCCAAATATCGATATCGAAAATATTTCCACTTATCGATATCGTATCGAAATATCGATTTTTTGCCCAGCCATATTCAAAATTTAATCATTAACCTACAAATCTACTGGAAATCTGTCGGGGCATATTTTGGCAAGACTTTTTTGCATGGAATTATAATTATTACTTATTAGTTAATAGAATAGAATAACTCCCGGAGAAGAAGGTGAATTGGTAGGTTAAGAGGTCTGCACGGGCCCGGGCCTTGTTATGCATTTTAAGCCGGGCCCGGGCCTGCTTTTCACTGAATAAGACAGGCTTTTTTCCGGCTTTATGATGTAATTTGAAATCAGTATTAGCAATTGCGATCATAGAAATGTTCCTCGACCACAATTTCACCGTTTTGTTTCTCGTAATAGTACATTTCATCCCCACCGTGACGTTAATTCATATATCCCATGGTAAAAAGTAAAAACTAAAATATCCACATGCTGTTGCTTTGAGTTTAACCTCTGAACGGGCTGTAACGGGCCTACTTACACTTATGGCGGGCCCGGGCTTTGATAAGCTAGTTTAATACTGGGCCTGGGCCGGGCTTCTAGAAGTAGGCCCGTGCAGACCTCTAAGGTAGGTAGAAGTACGTATTAAGAAACAAGAATTAAGAACTATACTACTAGTTAAACGAGTGAGCGCAGCAAACGGAGTGATCTCCATTCAACTTAAATGGCGCTCATTCGTTTGTCTGCGTGCGTGTGTGTGTGTGTGTACGTTGAAAATCAGCCGAATTGCTGAACAGATTGCGCTGAAATTTTAAACAAGACATCTGGTACGAGTTTACTGAGAACTTCTAACAAAATCAGCAAGATCCATTGCGATTTAAACCTACAAGAAATAATAAATTGAAAAATAGGACTAGGCTTCCAATGTTTAGAAATTATTTTAACGACAATGGTTAAGATTTTGAAAAAATAGTTTTTGTTTGTTATTCGCCTGGCCGTAAAATGCTGTGTCTATCAAATGTTGCACGTCAAGGTACCCCCAAATTCCGCTCGTAGATTGAGTAAACCTTGCAATATTTTCACGTATTTCGTACTGGCTATGTTTACCATAGTAGGCCCTATTGCCACAGATGATGGACTACACTGCGTTATTATGCATTTCAAAACATGTTTAATTGGATGAGCGAAGCGAAGACTTCAATTTCACTGACCCCAAGAAATTTAGCTCGGTGTTTTTTTTTGTTTGTTTGATAGTTTGTTTTTTTGTTTGTTTTTCTGTCTGTTTGTTAACTCTCTACCAGGCAAACGGCATATCCGATCTTGATGAAAATTTGACAGGACCTTCGAAATCTCTGAACTTAGAGGTGTATTGTTTTTGGGTACAATCGAAGAAATATTTCTAATGAATATCGTACTTTTACGATTTTTTTTCGATTTTTGTGCGATATTTTCGTGACATTTGGGCCAATTCTGAACAAACAAGTGGGGCTACAACGTTCATATTATACATGGACATTAAGGTTATGGTGATGTAGTACCCTTTTGAAAAAAAAAGTTGAAAAAGTTAGCCAGAATCCATAGAAATAAAGCTTGTAATATAAGTTTTTTACATTAAATAATACCAATTGACAGGTAACAAAAGAAACTTGACAACAATCACCTACAATGCGTAGGCAGCAAAACAAAGCACTTGCAAAAGTAAAGATATCCCATGCAAACTAAAAATTTTAAAAAGCTCATCCATCAACGCGGCGGGACTTTAGCGTTTTCCTAGTAATTTTTTAAATACAGTCCAGAAATTACAAAATCTTTCCTGACCAGGGGATTGAACCCATGTCTCCCACATTTCGGCAATAAGGGCGCTTTAGCCAACTAGACTAGGGAAACGCCAAAGCCGTTGTTAGACGAGTGAGCGAGTCATGTGTTGAGTACCCGGGAACATTTGCATTTAAGTTTGATAATTATTGGATGAGCGAAGCAAAGACTTCAATTTCACTGACCCCCAAAAAATTTGGCTCGGGTGTTTTTTTGTTGTTTGTTTTTCTGTCTGTTTGTTAACTCTCTACCAGGCAAACGGCATATCCGATCTTGATGAAAATTGGAGGGGACCTTCGAAATCTCTGAACTTAGAGGTGTATTGTTTTTGGGTACAATCGAAGAAATATTTCTCATGAATATCGTACTTTTACGATTTTTTTCGATTTTTAGTGCGATATTTTCGTGACATTTGGGCCGATTCTGACCAAACGGGTGGGGATACAACGTTCATATTATACATGGACATTAAGGTTATGGTGATGTAGTACCTTTTGAAAGAAAAAGTTGAAAAAGTTAGCCAGAATCCATAGAAATAAAGCTTTTAATATAGTTTTTTACGGTAAATAATAACAATTGACAAGTAACAATAGAAACTTGACAACAATCACCTACAATGCATAGGCAGCAAAGCAAAGCACTTGCAAAAGTAAAGATATCCCACGCAAACTAAAAACTAAAAAAAATCTCATCCATCAACGCGGCGGGACTTTAGCGTTTTTTAGTATTCGTATAAATAATAGGGTATTTAAGTTTAGGCCATCGTTTAGGCCATAATGCTCCCCTGTAGCCTATGATAGGCTAGGGAGGCCTAAGGTAGGGGGAAGAAAGGAATGTTACCAGGTACTCAACACATGGCTCACTCACTCGTCTAACAACGACTTTGGCGTTTCCCTAGTGGTAGCAGTACTAAAATTAATGTAGAAAATAATCATAATGTCATCATCATCGTCTGTTGCCACGTCCAACTCTGCGTTGGGTCGGCATTGAAGACAGGCCTCTCTATCTTCTTCTGTCCAGCCACCACTCCTCTTCCACCACATTCCAGTCTCCTCCACGCTGTTCTACATCTTTCCTCACACTATTCTGCCATTGTTGTCGTGGTCTGCCCCTTGGTCTCCTACCTGGAATTTCCAATTCCATCATCCTTCTCGGTAATCTCGATCTTTCCATCCTTTTGACATGTCCGAACCACTTTAATCTTCTTTCTCCAATTCGCTCCATTAAATTCCTCACGCCTACTTGATCTCGGATATCCTCATTTCGTATTCTGTCCCATCTAGTCTTACCTACAATGCTTCTCAAAAACTTCATATCTACAGCCTGCACAAGGCTCTCATCCACTGTTGTCATATTCCAAGTCTCTGCTGCATATGTCAGTATTGGAACAAAGTAGGTCTGGTAGATGGTAACCTTGCACTTCTTTATTTAATTTTAATTTATATGTTAGTACTTTAGACAGATATTTATACACTGCTATTTATAATAGTGATGGATGACATACACAACAAGGTAAAGATGGAGGAAACGGAGGAGGTAGAGGTTATGCTGTTACCGATGATTTCGTGGCGTGGTCAGAGTATGAGGAGGTACTCCAGAGATACACAGACTTCTGGAAGAGGCACATTGAAGATAAGCATGAGCAAGAGCAAGGTTGTCACTATGCCAGGAGAAGGAGACGTTAGGAACTATCATGCAGAGATGAAGATGGGAGAAGAAATCCTGGAAGTGGTGGAGAGTTTTGGATACCTAGTAAGTGAAATAATGGCAAGCGGGAAGATGAAAAAAGAAATTAACAACAGAATACAAAGGCCAGGAGTTTCTACCAGTGTGTAAAAGGCCTGGTGTGGGATGGGGAAATACCCATACAGTGCAAGATGACACTATACAAGACCTATTTCATACCGACCCTCACATATGCAGCAGAAACCTGGACTATGGGTGATAGAGAAGAAAGCCAAATACAGGCGGCGGAGATGAGATTCCTGAGGAGCACAGTGGGCAAGACAAGAAGAGATAGAATTAGAAATACGAACATCAGAGAGATGCTTGGGGTGGAGAAGTTAGATGACAGGATGGGAAGGACAAGGCTGAGATGGTTTGGGCATATGAAACGAATGACGGAAGAGAGGATGCCCAGGAGAATGTATGAGAAAAGGACTGAAGGAGGAAGAAGAAGGGGGAGATAGAAGGAGACCTTATAGCAAGAGACCTACATAATAGAGGAGAGAGCTGGGAGGATGTAGCAGAGACACGATTGTGGGAGGATAGAAGAAGTGGAAGAATTTGGTTGCAAAACCCTAGCTGACCCTGCCAGAAGTAGGAAAACGGCAATGGATAATGATGTTGATGATGACTTTAGACAGAAATTACAAAAGTAACTACACCAGGATCGAACCCGGGACCTTGGCTTTCCGGGCCATGCTTTTACAAACTGAGCTATGCAGCTACCAACTTAATTCTGTCCAATTCTTCCTCTGTTTAAACATATAATAATAATATATATTTTAATTTATTTTTTATCTAATAAAAATCATTGATTTAAATCAAATGCACTTTTTCTTCATTTTGAGCAACAAACACAAGAGTTCTAACTGATTTAGGCATAGTTTTCATTAAAATAATTTTTGAATTATATTTTCTGAAATGCTTGTGAAAGTAATTTGATCCGCTCATCAACTTGACAAGTTTTGAAACACTTATTTTGCTGATTTAAATATTTAAATCTAATAAATCATGATCTTGGATTTTTTTAATAAAAATTTAAAAAATCACACACCCTGGTATATGGGGATGAACTAGCTGTTTGAGCTTCACACCCTGGTATATGGGGATGAACTATGTTTGGGGCTTCACACCCTGGGGTATGGGGATGAACTAGCTGTTTGAGCTTCACACCCTGGTATATGGGGATGAACTAGCTGTTTGAGCTTCACACCCTGGTATATGGGGATGAACTAGCTGTTTAGCTTCACCCTGGGATATGGGGATGAACTAGCTGTTTGAGCTTCACACCCTGGTATATGGGGATGAACTAGCTGTTTGAGCTTCACACCCTGGTATATGGGGATGAACTAGCTGTTTGAGCTTCTTGAAAATGAAAGAACCACTTTCAATTTTAAAGGCCACCTGGTTTGTGGGCAGACCAATCTAAAGTTTTGGAGATGTTTAATCCTAGCAATATAGTGAGGGGAGTTGGTTTCAGTGATGCTTTTCCCATCTAGCCAGATTAGTATACAGACATTTGGGAAGCTTGATTGTTTACTAGTGGGGACATGGCAGCAGTTGAGTTTTTTGGCCAGGTTAGGAGTTGATTCCAGTCATCCACATATTGCGTCTAGGAAGTTGGGCAGGTCATTAGTGAAGACTAAAAGTGTGAAGGCAAGGGGACCTAATATTGAGCCCTGTGGAACCCCGGCGATAAGTGTTTTGGGTTTGGAAATATATTTATGGGTGGAAAGTCGTTGTTTAAATTGTGTTAATTTCAAATGAAACTTATCAATTAATTTAAATTTATTTAATTCCAGCACGGAAACTGTTCCTTAACGCTGTTATTTACTTGACTGCATTATTAATAAAACATCAAGGTTTTGCCATTCTTCGTTAACACGCCGCTTTGTCCTAGATTAAGGTGACCAGACGTACCGGTTTGACCGGTACAGTACCGTTTTCAGAACACTTGTACCGGTATCCCGAGAGACTCATTAAAATGACGTATTTGTACCGGATTGCAATTTTAAAGGGGAAATGTCCCGGCATTCAGTCAGTACCATGTGGAAGGATTGTTTTACTTGAAGAAATACACTCCTCTGATAAATACTAACAGTAATAACATTGTAATAGTTGTTCAACTTCCAAGAAGATATTTTTATTTTCTCTATGGGTGTGCGAGTATTATTCAATGATTTTGGTGGAGGTGCCGGGTCGCGCGCGAATGTGAAAACGTAAATATTGTTATCTATTCTTGGCGTTACCATATCAAGTAAATATCCATAATACTAACCCCAGTCTTTTGATACTAATTTGTTTTCTTTTTGGAAGTTCTGAACTTTGCACAAATAATAAAAAATATGTCACTATGATGTTTGTATCAACATTTTCATGGAATACCACTAACTACCGAATTATGTCATAGCCTAGCCCTAATAACATTAATTGTGCTTGATCATGTAAATATTTGAGAATAAAAGCACATCTGAATCTGAAATTAAAATGATCTAGAGAGGGATTACATTTAAAAATCAATTAGATGTTACTCTTTCACTTTTAGAGCTAACATATAGACATATCAATAAATAAAATTAATATTGAACATGAAAAGTATTTGTGAAATTTAAATAAAAAGACGAAGTAGGTACTCAGACTCGACTCGAATTAAAAAAAATCAGGACATGCTCACCCCTAATTTTCTCAGTCATTATTTGCATTGATTTGTTTATAGATAATGAAAAATCAAAATGTGTTAATCATGCACGAACAACGTTTTGATTAATTACATACATATACTTATTATTTCGTTGCAAAGACTTAATGTATTAAAAGATAAATCATGCATATTATACAAATTCAATGCATTTTCAATCTTTATTATTATTATATTATTATTATTGTTATTATTATTTTTATTATTATTATTATTATTATAGTGGTTCTTTATTGTTCAAACAATCTCAGGTACATTTGCGTCCTGGTATACACAAGGCGGGGTGAGGCCCAAGCCCAACAAAAGTTTACATTATAACAGCGTGAAAACATAAGTATAGTACACAAAATAACTGTAGACAAATTAATCTAATTAACAAAATAATAATAAAGATGAGTGTGATAACAAAATCAATAAAAGTTTCTATCTATAAAACAAGCAATTGTATGGCAAAATCTTTTAAAGAGAGAGAGAGAGAGAGAGAGAGAGAGAGAGAGAGAGAGAGAGAGAAAGAGAGTGATTACTGCAAAAATCTTCTGACTATGTGGCACGTTTGAAGGATGACTGCTTTCTGCATGCTGATGTAGAGATTTGGAGACAGACCCAGGCATTGTAGGCTGGCAGAGAGGGAAGATGGTATGACTCCAGTGGCTGAGATCACGATAGGCACGACAGTAACAGTTTTCATTTTCCAAATTCTTGTTATTTCTTGACTTAAATTTTGATATTTTTCCACCTTAGTGTTCTCGGTGTTCTCAATATTTTACTCATGGGATCGCAATGTCAATTAGATATGTAATTCTGTTAGATTTATCGCATAAAATGATGTCCGGTTTGTTGTGGTCTATGGTTTTGTCTGTTATAACCTGTTTATCCCAATACATTATAAATTCTGCATTTTCGATCACAGGTGCAGGAGAATACTTGTAATAAGGAGGTGGATTGACAAGTAGATGTGCGTTCATTCCTAGATGTTGATAAACTATCTTTGCTACCTGATTATGCCTACTGAGATACCACGTGTTGGCAATTGAAGGACACCCAGCTATAACATGGTCTATTGTCTCCGTAAACTTTTGCATTTTCTACACATATCAGTGTCATTGGATTTGATGATGAATTTTTTATAGTTGTTGGTATTTATAACCTGATCTTGGATGGCGAACATAAAAACCTTCGGTTTCAGCAAACAAAATCTCCTTTGTGAATCCATCTTATTGATTTTACAATGTCAATATTTGGCTGCTGTATGCTTTTCGGGTACCTCCCATGAAGTGATTTAGTATTCCAGACATTCATCTTCATATTTAAATCTTCTATGTATATTTCTGGATGGAAAGAATCGTCATTTAGCCTGAGGGGAGTTATAGTTTTATCTCGGAGTTTAAGTTCTTGGTGATAATGGAATGTAGAATTAAGAAAGTATGATCTGAGTTTATGAACTTGCGAATAGCACAATGACCGAATATTTACCAATCCTCTTCCACCCTTTCCCCGTGGTATATATAACCTTTCAGAAGATGCTTTTGGGTGGTGAGTTCTGAAGAAGGTCATTTGTCTTCTTGTTAAACGATCTAGGTCCATCAAGTCCACATCTGACCACTTCACAATACCAAATGAAAAGGTCAAGATTGGTAAAGCCCATGCATTTAATGCCTTGATTTTATAGCTTCCTTTAACATTTGTTTTTAAGATAGTTTTAACTCTATGTTCATACTTTTGTTTAAATACATTTTTTAATTCCTTGTGGTTAAGAATAATGTTTTGCCTCATTCCTAGGTATTTGTATCTTTCTTCGCTATTGTTTATGTTTGGAATTTCTTGACCAACACCAATTTGGTAATTGTCAGTTCATGCAATTTTCCACTTTTCATATGCATTGAAGCACATTTATCTAATCCAAATTCCATATGAATGTCTTCACTGAATAATTTTACAATGTCAATTAAAATTTGAGCTCTTCTTTTGATTTTCCATACATTTTAAAATCATCCATATACAGCAGATGTGTTATCCTTGTCATTATTTCTTTACAGGTAAGGCGATATCCAGCATTTGTTTGATTAAGTAGCTCTGATACTGGGTTTAATGCGAGACAAAACCATAGAGGGCTAAGGGTGTCCCCCTGGAAGACCCTCTCTTCAGGGCCATAGTCTCAATATTAACCGAATCTGAATTGGTTTTTAGTATTATATTAATTCTCCATGAATTCATGAGATGCTTAAGCACCGTTATCAACTGTGGATTTACCTTATACAAATCAAGAACTTTGATTAACCAATCGTGCGGAACCGAATCAAATGCTTTTTTGTAGTCTATGTAAGCTACTGATAGATTCCTCTTTTTGTCATTTGCATGTTTTGTAACAATACTATCAATTATAAGCTGCTCTTTACATCCATATGCATTTTGTGTGCATCCTTTCTGTTCCCACGCTAAAATTTCATGTTCTGATAAATGTTCTGTTAATTTCAAGGTAAAGATTGATGTTAGAATTTTATAAATGGTTGGCAAGCAAGTGATGGGTCTATAATTTTTGGGGTCCGATCTGTCTCCTGTCTTGAATATCATATTGGTTATACCTTGAGTAAAGAATCCTGGAACAAGTGATGGGTCGTGAAGTACTTGGTTAAAGAAATCCTTTAGTTTACAATGCACTGGCGTTAGTCTTTTCCACCAAAAGTTCTGTATTCCATCTACTCCAGGAGCTTTCCAATTATGAGTTTTTTTTATTGCATATGTGATGTCGTCTATATTTACTACTATATCCGGCATTTCCTCAATTTCATCTGTTCTTTGTTCTATATGAGGAAGCCATTCGGCCTCGCGGTTAAAGTCTTTTGGTTTTGACCAAATGTTGCTCCAATATTCCTCCAAGGCTTCTTTAGTAGGAGGAGGAATATTATTATTATTATTATTATTATTATTAATTAGGAGAATTTCATTAGTATGATGTCCTCATCAATAGGCCTACATTACACGCATTTTTTTGCGGAGTGCTTGTATTTTATTTTGTACTATCATTTTTAAACCACCCTAGATAAGATTTTACGACTACAAATGTACACATTAAAAACCATTTTTAATTTATATTTTCATGTCAGAAAGCTGTTTACTGGGCATTGACCAAATATATCTTTTAAAAAATTGCCTCCAGCAGCTGGGGCTTTTCCCCAGACCTCGAAATGGTCCATAGAGTACAAAGTAGGCCTACACATTCTTATTGGATGAGCGTAGCGAGCGAAGCGAGCGAAGCGAAGATTCCATTTCACTACACTGGAGAAAAAAATCCGGAATGTTTTTTTTTCTTTTTTTTTTTTTGTATTTTTGTGTGTTTGTTAACACGATTCCGGCTAAACCGATACTCCGATTGCGATGAAATTTTATGGAGGCCTTCGAAATCTCTGAACTTAGAACTGCCACGTTTTTGAGCGCAATCGGGAAAATTTTTCTTATAAAAAACGCAATTTTACGATTTTTTTCGATTTTTAAAAAAATTCTTCGACTTATAACACTAACATACTTTATCCGATTGTAATGATTTTTTAACAGAACCTTAATTTTATGAATTAAGATATTTGTGTGAAATTTGAGCTTAATAGAAACATTATTTCTCATGAAAATCGAAATTTTACGGGTTTTTTCTTTTTTAAAACAATTCTTTGACATATAACACCTACATGCTTTATCCTATTGTAATGATATTTTTATAGAACCTTAATTTCATGAATTAATATACACGTGTAAAATTTGAGCGCAATTGAATAATTATTTCTTATGAAAATTGCAATTTTACGATTTTTTTTCTTTTTTAAAATTACGTAAAAATTACGATTTATTAAAAAAATTAAGTTAATTTTTAATTTAATTTAATTTAATTTAAAAAAAATCTTCGAATAAGTAATGATTTTTTCACAGAACAACAGAAAATCCGCGTAACTCAATGCAGCTCAATGCACCAATTACGCTCATCCAACAACGCGGCGGGACTTAAGCGTTTTCCTAGTTTATATACTTTAGTTGTCCCGGTTTGTAACTTTCAAAATATGTTCACCTTATACTAGATGTCGACATCAAAGTCCGTAACTTAGTGCACTTCATTTGAACAGCAGGTAGGTTTGAATTTGTGACTTGAAACGGCCAGCTTCAAAAGTCGAGCACACTACCAACTAAATCTGATTTAAGGCTATTTGTACCACCTAAGGCCGATAATTTGAAAGTCGAAGAAACATGTCTGAAAAGTTTGCTTAATGAAAGAAGGCCTTTTAAAATAACAGAAAATAAAATTGTGAATTTTTTTGGGCGGGACATAACCTCACTTTTGGAAATTATAATTAGATTTTTGGACAAAAGTGTAATATACAAGACTAGTTCAAAATTAATTTTTGAGAATCGGTTTACTGTACATAGTTTCTAAACACATTTAGCTATAACTTGACTATAGCTAAAATAGTTTTCTGAAAATAACAGTTGGTGTACGAATTTTTTTGTCAAACGGTACAAATACGAGTTTTGTACCGTTTGACAAAAAAATTCGTACACCAACTGTTATTTTCAGAGAACTATTTTAGCTATAGTCAAGCTATAGCTAAAGGTGTTTAGAAACTATGTCCAGAAAACCGATTCTTAAAATTTAATTTTGAACTAGTCTTGTATATTACATTTCTGTCAAAAAATCTAAATCTAATTTCCAAAAGTGAGGTTATGTCCCGCCCAAATATATTCACAATTTTTTTTGTTATTTTAAAGGCCTTCTTTCATTCAGCAAACTTTTCAGACATGTTTCTTCGACTTTCAAATTATCGGCCTGAGACAATAGCCTTAAATAAAAAAGTTGATTTAAATCAAATAAATCATGATTTTTTAATTAAAAATAAATAAAATTGCACCCTATCAATATGTATGTGTACCAGTTTTTAAACTATCTTCTTCAGAGACTTGGAAAGCGTTTAAAAGTTTTGAAAGCAACGGTTTTTTTTTCTCTCTTATTTTTAAACGACCTCAATTAGTTGCTGCATTTACATGATTCTTTAAAGTGTAAACTATATTCAAAAGAGCTTAAATATTTTCATTTTAGAAGTTTTGAAAATGTGTAGGTTACTTCTTCAAACATTACTTTAAATTAATTAGAAACAATGCATTTTCTTTAGTAACTGGCGCCATTTTTCATGTCGAAAATGTGTTGCAAACAGTCAACTCAAAGAAAGACTGGTCATATCCTAAACAGCAAAACTATTTAATCTAAAATAGCGGAGTATAATAACACAGTTGAGTTGGCTATTACTGTGAAAGACTTATTCCTAATCGGCACGTATTGCCATCCAACCAATGTATGTACCATAGATATTAAACACCTATTGTAAGCTAGATCAGCAGTCATTAATCCACTTCCGTGACAATTTGAAGCCATCTTGAATATGGAAGTTTGCATGTTAATCAAATGGGAGCAATTTGTAGCCCAAATAGTTCTCAAGATTGCCGCCAGGTTGACAGCTGAGCATACTAGCCTTTAACATAAAATGATTACTAAATTCCCTTATGCAATAACTTCTTATTGTTTCTTTTGTTCAATATCATGCTGCACAACTAAAACCATATCAAACAATCCAGTAAAATACTTAAATGCATTAAAAAAGCATAAATTAAAAACGCCAAATCGCCATTTTGTTGATGGCAGATTGACTCTTCAATTTGCTACGCTCGCGCCTGTGCGGAGGTATTGGAGACTGCGTATCTAGCCTACAATAGGTGTTTAATATCAATGGTCTGTACGGTCTTGTCAAGCTGGAAATGTACGTTCACCATCAGGAAATGCTGTTGTAGGTTCTATATGAAGACACGAAACACAATTTAGTATTAGTATGTGGAGAAAACTCTTTATTCGTCTATCACAAATCATTGGGTCTTCCTGAGTAAAATAAATTAATACAATCACGAACAGGACAAACGGAATTGCACCTCAGTCAGCAACATAATTGTATCTACATTCTATTGTGGCACTTTTGTGAATTTGCACCTAGTAAATATGTGGTGGTTTATCTCGACATGTATACATAACAGCAAAACACTGAATAAAACATATGGTAAACTGATAATTTGAATTTGAATGAGTGTAGCTTATCACTTTAAAATACATCAATAAATTAACACTATGCAATTTGTGTAAACGACAATATGAAGCTGAGCGGCCCTAGTCGACCTTCGTGACACATTTAACCTTCAAACTATGGGCTCGAGCTTCCTTACGGTACTGTTGTATTCAATAGAGAATATTTAACGGCGTTCTTTACAAAGTGATAGGTAGGCCTACCTACCTAAAATAATCATTAGTGACATCACTCCATTTAAAATTATATTGCACACATAAATTATAACAATTCTTGTTATGGCTGTTTCACCCTGTTTATCCATTTTCTAAAAATGCAACTTTGTAAAAAATATAGTGAATGGTATTGAATCCGGCTCTATTAGAACATTATAACAATTTTTTTCAACATTTTCTGATCGGGCACAAAGCATATTATTGCATCCTCAAAATAGTTTCAAACTGCAATTACATCTAGCACCGCGTTCAACGGTGATGGTATGGTTGTGTTTCTATGAGATTAATATTCAACTGTTTTTCTTCAGTTTACAAAAGAGAAAATATGAGATTTTCGAAACCGTGTCCATTGCGAATTTTTTGTTTGCCGGTACGAATCGACAAAAAATATCGGTAATCAAAAAAATCCGTAGAACATACCATAGTGTGAAATCCAATGTTTTCTCTTCGTTAATCTGAAGAGAAGCAGTCAAACATTAATCTCTCTGAAACACAAACATCTACGATGAACGATGTGCTAGATGCAATTGCAGTATGAAATTATATTGAATATCAATATTTGCCGTGTGCCCAATCAAAAAATGTTCAAAAATTGTTTTGGTGTTCTTGCCAGGTTTAAATTTCATTCACTATATTTTTTCGTAGTTGCATATTTTAGAAAATGGAAAAATAGGTTAGAACTGCCTTAAGAGTACACAGTACATACCAAATTCACTGTTTATCCAGCAAATATCTTTCTTGCTCTGAACGATTTCTTCTGTCTTAAATAATAATTATATTTTATAATATGGCTGAGAAATTCCATGGCTCACACAAATAACATCTCACCTGCAACACAAACAAAGAAAAAATTAGCAGGGGATACCATTGGCCACCGTCGACAGAAGTAACTAGCCATTGGCCACCGTCGACAGAAGTAACTAGCCATTGGCCACCGTCGACAGAAGTAACTAGCCATTGGCCACCGTCGACAGAAGTAACTAGCCATTGGCCACCGTCGACAGAAGTAACTATAGCCATTGGCTACCGTCGACAGAAGTAACTAGCCATTGGCCACTGTCTACAGAAGCAACTAGACATGGCCACCGTCGACAGAAGTAACTAGCCATTGGCAACCGTCGACAGAAGCAACTAGCCATTGGCCACTGTCGACAGAAGTAACTAGCCATTGGCCACCGTCGACAGAAGCAACTAGACATTGGCCACCGTCGACAGAAGAACTAGCCATTGGCCACCGTCGACAGAAGTAACTAGCCATTGGCCACCGTCAACAGAAGTAACTAGCCATTGGCCACCGTCGACAGAAGTAACTAGCCATTGGCCACCGCCGACAGAAGCAACTAGCCATTGGCCACCGTCGACAGAAGTAACTAGCCATTGGCCACCGTCGACAGAAGTAACTAGCCATTAGCCACCGTCAACAGAGCAACTCAAGCGAGGGCGAGGCTTCGATACCCGCCACTGAAACTCCTATCGACAATCAGGTTTTTCAAAGGTTTTTTTCAGTCGTTCGTGATAACTGGTTATCTTACTTGATACGGCCCATTTTAACTTACGGTATTCTGCGTGGCATCCTACAACTCAGCAAAATATGATCAAGCTAGAACGAATTCAGAATAGGGCCACCAAATTGATTTTAGGGAAAGGTAATTTCAATCCTAGTGCTAGTTCACGGCGTAGTATCTGTGACGTTCCTTCCATTGGAAATTTTTGTAATCAAGCTGATGTGAGATTGTTGAGAGGAATGTTAGCAAGACAAGTTGATGTCGATCCTTACCACAGAATATCCATACAACTCCCTAGAAACAACACGGGTGTTCCCTTGCCACCTAGGGACAGAACATCGGCGTACCAGAATGGTTATTTTAATCGATCTGTTTCGTTGTGGAATCTCCTACCAAGTGATTTAAAAAGTGATAGATGTTTCAACATGGGTATTAAGAGGTTTTTTAATTAGCAATTTGTTTTTAGATTTTTTGTTGATGTGGAAGTGTTTTTAATGTGTTTTATTAATATTATGTTGAGTTAATTTGATATGAACAATTTTAACATGATACGACGTCTTTTATAATGTGGGGATTTTGTGTACCAAGGGTAACAGGTACGAAAGTACTACGGGGCAATTGCTCTTTCTGTTGCTCTTGCATTCAACTATTTTCTTTTATAAAATTGCATGTTATGTTAAATGATATGGACAAAATGAATGCAAAATATTAATAAAAAAAAAATTAAAAGAAATGAAAGTGGTATAGTCCTCTAAACATCCCTTGGGAATTCCCTTCACAACGATACTGTAGCTCCCAAATATTAACGCCGTCCTCGGTGGTACATACCGTACGATTAGGGAGCTTGTCCGAAGCGAAGGACGAGGTCGTGGGTTCGAATCCCGCATAAGTCCTTGATCGTCATCAACACTCATCGTCTCGAATATCCTTGGTGTAAAAACATAGATATATGAAGACCTTGAAGAAAACGGTCGTAGTAGAACACAGTGTGCGATAGTGTCAATGCATTTTTGGATGAGCGAAGCGAAGACTTCAATTTCACTGACCCCCCAAAAAATTTAGCTCGGGTGTTTTTTTTTTTTTTTTTTCCGTCTGTTTGTTCGCTCTCTACCGGGCAAACGGCATATGCGATCTTAATGAAAATTTGACAGGACCTTCGAAATCTCTGAACTTAGACTTGCCACGTTTTTGGGTACAATCGAAGTAATATTTCTCATGAATATCGTACTTTTACGATTTTTTTCGATTTTTTGTGCGATATTTTCGTGCCATTTGGGCCAATTCTGACCAAACGGGTGGCGCTACAACGTTCATATTATACATGGACATTAAGGTTATAGTGATATAGTACATTTTGAAAGAAAAAGTTAAAAAAGTTAGCCAGAATCTATAGAAATAAAGCTTTTAATATAAGATTTTTGGTTTTTTGTACGATATTTTCGTGCCATTTGGGCCAATTCTGACCAAACGGGTGGGGCTACAACGTTCATATTATACATGGACATTAAGGTTATGGTGATGTAGTACCGTTGTAGTACCTTTTGAAAGAAAAAGTTGAAAAAGTTTACCAGAATACATAGAAATAAAACTTTTAATAAAAGTTTTTTACAGTAAATAATACCAATTGACAAGAAACAATAGAAACTTGACAACATTCACCTACAATGCGTAGGCAGCAAAACAAAGCACTTGCAAAAGTAAAGATATCCCACACAAACTAAAAACTTTAAAAAGCTCATCCATCAACGCGGCGGGACTTTAGCGTTTTCCTAGTAATTTATGATTTACTTTCGCTCTACTCGACTGTCAACTAACATTTTTTGGTCTCACCTGGGTAGCCGGAGAGCTGGCCCCCCTATAATTATAACCAAGGGTGGAGAAGTGGTCCCCCTACGGGTACAGTGGCTTTTGAAGACGAGTAAAATTGTATCAAATTCAAATCCAACCCAAAACTCCAAAACCAATCCCAGATTACGAGTCCAGAAGCTGAATTGGTAAAGGTGATGGGAGGTG